>JAODAL010010981.1:0-102198 GCA_025379985.1 Phyllomedusa bahiana | reverse complement strand
CCCCTTTCTTAAAATTTTAATATCCTTCCCCCTTTCCAACCCTTTTCCCAATAAACATTAAACCACCAAAAACCCACCCCCCCCACCCCCCCCCCCCCCCCCCCCCCCCACAAACCAAACACAAACCCACAAAACACCAACCCCAAAACAAAAAAACCCCCAACAACCCCCCCACAAAAAAAAACAAAAAAAACCAACAACAAAAAAAACACACAAAACACAACCCCCCAAAAAAAAAAAAAAAAAAAAAACAAAAAAAAAACCTTTTTAAATTTTAACCAAATTAAAATAAATTTTTCGGAAAGTTTACATAAAAAAGTGGAAACCTGTCCCCCCCAAATCATCTATTTACAGATGCCTGTGGGTGGCAAAGTTCGGAAGTGATAATGTGGTGACGAATTTGGGGGATTAAAAATTTGGGGATTTTGGTAGGCTTGTCTAAAAAGATGATTTTTCAGGGGCGCATTTAAAACGGGGGGTGGGGTTTTTTCCTATCACATGGGGTAACATACTCCAGAGAACGGGTGCAATACTAAAATTTTGGGAGCGGCTTGGGAGGATAAATGAGTGAGGTTGTAATCTATGCAACAAAGCCTACTTTGTTTCTCTAAAAAAAGATTTAAGTTTTTCTCACAATGCGTTTCACGGAGCACAGGCAGTTTATATATTTCCCCATACCTATCTGATTAGGTGTGGGGGTTTTATGATATTACATATCACTCGTTTCCCCTTCCCCAAATTTTGCAGTGGAGATTTGGGATGTAATATATAGGGCAAAGGGCTATAAAGCTCAAAGTAAACAATTGGTTAGTCTCCTTTGTTTGTTAGAATAACACACTCTGTTCTCAAGCTGCCGTCCATCCTGATGACAGCACTCCCTGCTCTCAAAAAGGACAAAGTAGAAAAAGGAGGGGAGAGCAATATAAAAACCAGACTTTGCATCAAAAGAAACAAAAAATCTCTCTTATCTCCAAAATCAAAAGACTAATGTGTTTGGAAAAGTCTTATTTAAAAATTTCCTCATGCTTGAAGCTAATCTTTGTAGAGAGACAACCCCTTAAATGGGAGGTTACGTGACATAGAGATTCAAAAAAAACCTAAGAAATGAGTCAGCGCCCCCCCTTTTGTCCACTAAGGAATGATTCAGTGTTTAGCTTTCACCTAGCGATCCTTTTAAAGTTATATCAATTTTTACGTAATTGAATGAAAAAGTGGGGGGAAAACTCTACTTTAAAGTAAAATTTCAAAAAATGTTCCCTAGAAGAAAGGCAAAGTGGCATTTAGAAGACCTAATGAAAAGGCTGTGGTGTGCCATCCTCAGCAATGTGCTGATAACCGGAAAAAGTACAAAGCATATTTTTGATACCGTAGCTGGCAGATATTGACTAAACAGAAGAATGCCATGATCCTGTCTTGCTGGGAATTTAGATGTTGGATCATTACAAGATGTATGCATCAGCAAAGTGACAGTTCAGATCGGAGACTCAAAGGAGATTATCACTACATTTACAGGATTATTCCAGAACTCTTTCTCTCACATATAATCAACGCTTTAAATCTGTAAAGTGACTGAGTGAAAATAACATCCTGGACTGTGACATTTCTGATAACTGTGTGGACTGATTTATTCTTTCTATATTGAACAATGAATGGGAGTAATACAGAAAGTCTGGTTATAGTGGGTGGCACATAGATTTGTAAATGGACACGCACACCTATGTAATATAGTGTATATTGGGTGCCGTGGCTGGATAAGGAGCACAGGTCCACTTAAACTCTAGATAATATATCCAACACACACCAAAATATTTTTAAGGGAATTTATTAACATGTATAAGAGGCATGGATCATGAAACGAAAGGATATACAATAGCACCAAATTGAAGAGTGATACTGAACAGATCAAAAAGAATAGGGGTACAAGATGTCTTACAACGACGTTTCGGCGGAAGCCTTTTTCAAGAGACATCAATAAGTATCGATGTAATAGAATGTAGGAATGTATTGCAGTAGTAGGAAGATGGGATATAGAAAGCCCAGTAGTAGTTAGTGAGTCCTCGAGTAAAGATGTGCCAGGGATAGTGGAAATGACGTAAAGGGACAGAGAGAAAGAAATCAGCAGCGGGACGTCTGGAGCCACCGCCATCCAGCCTCCGGCCATCCCGCTGCTGATTTCTTTCTCCCTGCCCCTTTACGGCATTCCCACTATCCCTGGCACATCTTTACTCGAGGACTCACTAACTACTACTGGGCTTTCTATATCCCCATCTTCCTACTATTAATACAATGTGTCCTCTTTAAGATCCACCCACTATAACCTCTAGATAATATATCCAGTGCACACCAAAATATTTTTAAGACGTTTCGGCCTAAGCCTTTTTCAAGAGACATCAATAAGTATCGATGTTATAGAATGTAGGAATGTATTGCAGTAGTAGGAAGATGGGATATAGAAAGCCCAGTAGTAGTTAGTGAGTCCTCGAGTAAAGATGTGCCAGGGATAGTGGAAATGACGTAAAGGGACAGGGAGAAATAAATCAGCAGCGGGACGTCTGGAGCCACCGCCATCCAGCCTCCGGCCATCCCGCTGCTGATTTCTTTCTCCCTGCCCCTTTACGTCCTTTCCACTATCCCTGGCACATCTTTACTCGAGGACTCACTAACTACTACTGGGCTTTCTATATCCCATCTTCCTACTACTGCAATACATTCCTACATTCTATTACATCGATACTTATTGATGTCTCTTGAAAAAGGCTTAGGCCGAAACGTCTTAAAAATATTTTGGTGTGCACTGGATATATTATCTAGAGGTTATAGTGGGTGGATCTTAAAGAGGACACATTGTATTAATCAAACACAAAGCTTATTTTGGCATGATATCATGTGGATTTATACACTTAGAAAATATTGATTAAAAATAGTGTTGCTCAAATAGGTCCTGTTCAAATCAACACGGGTTTAAATCAACTCATTTTTTTTCCCGAAACCTAATCAAGGTTTATACTGGTTAACTTGCTGTTCCCCAGCGCTTCCAGTATCGTGTCACTTCCAGTCCAATGTCACTTACTATAACACAGAAGTAACCATAACATGATTTCATGATGGTGTCAGCAGGGCTGGGACAAGGTATTCTGGTGCCGTAGGCAAATAAGGCACAAAACACCCCCCCCATGGAAAATTCAGCCCACCCCATACCTCCTTTCGCACCCTTTTCTGCCTGGGATGAAGAGGCACCCTAGGCGGTTGCCTACCTTCGCCTATCCATCGTCCCGGCCCTGGGTGTCAGGCTTGTAGCACTGTCAGGCTAGGAGTGCCGTGGAGAAGCAAGTTAGCTCATGAAAACTCATAAACACAACCCCAACATCAAGTCAGGGTTAAGGTAAATTTTTTGACAATTTTTATGAAATTTTGATTGGACCAACCTAAATTGAATCACTTAGATTTGGGTCCAATTTGACATTGACACCAAACTAAAGCACAACTAATGATAGATGAAGATTGTAACGGGAGGGGATATAAATTATGGAATTGGTTGCACTGGAGCAAGATACACCAAATGCATCAAATGGGTTTTCCTATGATAGGTATTCACCACCTGTACACAGGATGGTGAAAAATATTTAATCACAATGGTTACCAAGGTTGTGACCCTCCCTGATCACTAAAACACCTTGTATTCCACCCAGTTATAGGACCCCATGAATCAGACATGTATTACCTTACCTGTGTACAGGTGTTTAATGTCTATCGTGAGAAAACCTCTACTGCTGTATCTTTGCATAATCTACAAAGATCTATACCATAGATTTCCAATATAATTTACTTTCAGGTATAAACAATGGTAAGTGGGGCAGATTTATCAATAGTGTCTAACTCTTAGACAGTGTAAAGTTGAACTAAACAGTCTTACAATGCATCACATTTATTATAGTGTTGGTAAATTTGACGCATGTTCACATTTTCTAGTCTAACTTTACACCTTTTAAAAGTTGGCTTACTTTATGCCATTAACAGCGCCTTTTTTGACGCACTGCGTTGCTCACTTAGCCCCAGCCTTCTTTCAGTGAAATCACACTCATTTTGCAGAACAAGGCACAAAAGGGTCTAAATCACATAAAAAATGTGGTGTAAAGCATTATTTTTAGCTCACATTGAGCCAGAATTTCAGCATAGCTGTCTTGATAAATGTGTCCCACTGTGTCATTGTGGAAAGCCCTATCTGTTCCCATCAAGACCCACTTATTGTTTGAAAAAAAAAAATAGAATGGTGTTAAAATGACAAATATCTCTTGTATGGCAAATAACTGGCCTACATGGCTCAATAAAATTCCTCATTAAATAGGACCTATCACCACCACAAAAACACAATGGGGCACATCTATCAAGGCAGTTGCGGCAGAACTCAAAAATAACATCGTACAAGCTTTACACCATATTTACTATGTGTTTTAGACAGTTTCAGATGCTTCTGTGCCTAATCCGACAAAAGGGGCGTGGTCTCAGAAAAGAGGTGTGGTTTCTCTGGAAAAAGGCATGTCTCACAATGCGACAAAAATGCACCAGAATTTTTTTACATTTTGTGGCGTAAAAGTAAGCCAGCTTAATTGTGCTACAAACTTAGACTAGACAGTTCTAACCTGTGCCAGATTTCTCAACACTGATAAATGCGGTGCGTTGTAAAACTGTCTAGTCTAACTTAAAGGAGTTGTCTCACTACAAAGATTAGCTTTCAAAATGTAGGGAACACTAAATGAAGACATTTTCCAAATATATTACTTTGTTCATCTTTTTTTTTGTTAAGGAGGATTTTTATCACTTTCTGAGGGCTTTCTAGTTTCCCAAGTGACTGACCTGTGTACTTCTCCTCCCCTGCTGTTTGTTCTATCTGATAGCAGGGAGTGATGTCATCAGACAGGTCAGGGCAGTGAGAAGCTTCTGTGTTATCTGATGTTTCAGACAAAAGACAGTAATTACTCTACTGTCTACATTAGCTCAGAAGCTTCTCTGGACCTCAGAGAAAGTAATTTATTTACTCTAGACTAATAAACAGAGAAGTCTGAATACATGGAGCTCATATGCTAATTACAGAGAGCTTGACCAGGAAGTGACAGAGCAAAGCAGCATTATTTCATTCATGCATCCTATGAAACTTTGAGATGAGACAACCCCTTTAAAAGTGTCTTACAGTTAGACACTATGGGCCCCAACATCTGCAGTAGCTAAAGCTGTTAGCAAATACTTGTACAAAAGAGACAAAGTTAGTCAGCACATCTAAACAGTAATAAAAGTAATATACTGGTGCATGCTGTAGTGGCTAAAAAGCAAAATGCAAACACATACAACAAACACAGGAGCAGCCAATCAGCACTACCAGCGACATATATGAAATCTGGCATTTCAACGCAATTTTTTGCATCTTTAAGTGTATAATGCACCTGAATATATGAAAGTGGTGAATGTGCGCTCATAAATGGCACCTAAAGTTTGACGCGCCTAGTGAATGTATATGCCGCACCGCGGTACTTTGGTGCTTTAGCATATATAGCAGTAACTAATTAATATCCTTAATAACTTTGGTTAATGAAGTGTTCTGCAGTGCATTTCTGTGTTGGTATAGGTATAAGGATCAATGTCCAATGCACAGTAATTGGTGAAAAAATCATTTACATTGGGCACTATTGAGATTTAAACAAAATCAATATTTAGTATTAGTGCACCTTGATTAAAGTGTACAATCTACAGGAGGTATCTTCCGCAATTTAAGATGTATTTAAAGAAAACCTTTCCCACTAAACATGCTTTTTTATCAAAAAAAATATATATATATTTCAAAATAGGCAGATAAACAACTTACAAACATTGCATAAAAGGAACAACTTACAAAGATTTCATAAAAGTTACAATATACACAAGCATAAACATGCTATGAGGTCTGCCAGCAGCATGTTATACAGTGAGGGGAGCTGAACAAAGTGATATATGGCTATGTGCATTTCTGATTATTTTTGGCTAAGGAGTCCAGTGGGTGGTCTTATCAGTGACTGACAAGCTTCCTTATAGCGTACATACACAAATGCCTGTCAATCACTGATAAGACCACCTGCTGGACTCCCAATCCCTCTTCCTGGCCAGGCACATTTTCCTTTTCCTTATTAGATGCCGGTTTAAATGTTATAATGCTTTTTTTGTGCTCGGTTTTTTCTACAAATGATTTCACCTTTTTTCATGATATACAGTATTAGGTTGGAGTTTTGTGTATTATTAACATTAGACTTTTTTTTCATGATAGGAAGGAAATACTTTTAAAAAAGCCAATTCTTTACTTAAATTATTTTAATTGCAAAAGTGGCAATAAAATAAGTTTTGTTATGCCATTACTTTTCCTTTTCCTTTTCACCATTTATATTTAGGTGATATAAAGTTTTAGGATTTTGGAGAGCATGGCTTATTTGTAGTTTGGTCTGTTACTATTTTATAGTTTGGGCTGTTTTCTTTTTTTTATACAATTTTATTTTGTATATTTTTTATTATTATTATATTATTTCTAAAAAGAAAATTTTGGGCATTTTTATATAACATTTCTTTTAAATCTTATTTTGCCGACTTCTCCCTTAATGGGGCTAAAACTATTGATGTATTAGCCCCTGCTACAGGTGACATATACCCACTTATGTCACTGCAGAGCTGATCTGGGTCTAAAAAGAATCAGCAGCTCATGCAGTTACCAAGCTCTGGTGGTCATGTGATTGCCAAAGCTGGGAAGCAGGAAGCCAGAAGGTTTCCTGCTATTCTGCATATATAGTGCTCATTGAGCAAAGTATATACAATGATCAATAAGGCAGGGATGGTAGTAAACCATCGCTGCCTTCTCAGTGATGAGCTAGCTAATACTGACAGCTGTCTCTCCACTTGACAAAGTGCAATGCTCCAGAATGTCCATACAGAGTTAGATATTGCTTGCCCAGATGTTTATAGACAATTTGCAGTCAGCATTTAGTTAAATAAATGAATTGCAAGTTCTGCTAAATCTTTCCCCACAAAACAATATATTAGTCTGCTTAGCCCCTCTCCGGTTTCCTTATGCTATCCTTAATCTACAGATGTGACTTCAGATGTGGTGTTGGATGTCACACATCATATCTGATGTCAGGGTTAACATAGGGATAAAACTTCAAAACTAGAAGTGACTTCAGATTTTACATCAAATGTTGCAACAAATGTGACATCAGGAGCGAACTGGAACTGAAAGCAATGCTGAAGCCAAGTTAAAGGAGTTGTCTCACTACATTGATTCATCTCACCTCAGTCCTCTTTTCTTGGTTTCACTTTGAGATTAGGTGCGTGTTTACTGGCTACTGCTTGGCTGCAGTAGAAGCCAGGTCTGTAGCTATAGCAATCAGCGCTGGCAGTCTATCATGAGAGATTGAACAGGTCTGTAGCTATAGCGACCTGAGGAGCTGACACAGCCCATACAAGAGGGGATATGTAGGAATTGGTAGGACATTGTTAATGGACACATATTACAAAGTGACTTTTTTTTTTTATCTTTAACATAAAAAGCAATCCTTTTAGTGAGATAACCCCTTTAAGTCCTAGCAATCAATCAGCAGTGGCAGTGGCTATAAATTACGTCTGCACTCCTAAACTAAACAGGACATAGACTATATGCACTTGTTCACTGTGATATGAAATCTTTGTAGAGTGTACTGACATCATCATGCTTATTCTCCAAACTGTTGTCGATGTAAAATCTTTAATGCTACAGTTTTACACAACACATTCATATCATTTGTCGTGTCACAAATCAGAAAGCGGTGTGAAAGCAATTCTAGATGAAGAAGTAACATAAATAGTACACTCATTACTGCAGCACTGAAGTGGCAATAAAAAATAAGATGTATATTGGTTTCTGTACTTTTTTAGTTACAGAACAATAACCTTTTAGTACTGTATCCATTCAAACTAGACAGTAAAAGACAGTATGTTCTATCTTATCTGCTCAATCTGTGAAGAAAGTACAAGGTACATGTGAGATACCATAACAATAAATGTAATGTGTTAATACATCTATAAGATTCTTATCTGCAGAAGTCCCCTGTTATAAATGGAGGCAATAATCTTTAGATTACTATACTTTCATATAAAGCAATATAAAAATACCACAGAAATTTGCCAGTAATCTAGGAAAAAAACTAATAAATAAATAAATAAATAAATAAATAAGCACACCAACTTCCTCCTCAAATACAAATAAGGTTTATGCAAATCAACTAAGTACACATTAACTTGGCCTATTCCTATTAATATCATAGATACTGTGTGACATAAATGTGAATGTGAAATCAACACGCCCATTCATATGTCACCCTTAATGTTATATACAAATCAAAGGATGTTCGTCAAATCTCAAATTATTTTTGTAAGAAATAAGTAAAGTATAAAATTTTTTCAAACATTTCTATATTTAAAGCTTCATAAAAACACTTTTGAAACTTCTATGATTTACAAATATTATAGCATTATTTATAGACATTTTATAATGTATTCATCTCAATTCACCTCTAATGATAAAAAACAAACAAATGATGTATATAAGACATGATATGATTTAGTTTCAACTATGTTACTGTGATTTGTAACACAGAAGAGCTCAGAATCAGCAATGAGATAAATAACAGTATAATTTGAAACCTCCAACAGAGAAAATATATTTGTACCTTTGTTAGCGATAACTCTAAATCTTAGGTCTAAAACTCACTTTGTTGCCCATAGCAACCCATCAGAGCGCCTCTCTCATTTCATATAGTGTTTTGGAAAAAGATGCTTTGATGGGTTGCTATGGGCAACAAAGTGAGTTTTAGACCTAGACAGTTTTCATACATATGGTCCTTAGTTTCTCTGGGCAATCTTTAAAACCACACACTTTTGGTCCTTTCTCAAGGCTTTTGACATGGAGATAGGAGATAGGCGACATGCATGAAGGCTGAGGTTTTTTAGGGAGGAAGATAGACAAAACACAGCACAGGATAATGGGGTTTGTAATTTTATTGAAGATATTCTTCACCTGACAAAACAACTTTTTAAATAGAAAATGCTGTTGTTTGGTTGCAGAAAAGAGAGGCGACAGTGAGCCCAGGAAAGCAAAGACAACACAGAAAATATCACGGGGAGATAAATGAAGACTCATGCAATCCATTTAAGACTTTTTTTTTTTTTTTGGGGGGGGGGGGGGGGCTGGGTATATCAGACCCGTTAATACATACAAAAAATTTAAAAAATTTTTAAAAATTTAATGAAAAATTAAAATTTTTAAAATAAAGTTATTAAGAATGTTTTAATAGTAAAAGATAACATTTTACTCTGAATCAATGGCCACAATCACAAAGAGGTTAACAGAAGAAAGTGTCTTTAAAATAAGTAGTGTGGCTAACTGTAGCAAACTATGGATTATAATTCAATAGTTTTCCAGGTGTCAGTAATTTCAAGGAATAAAACTGTAGGACTTTGAGCATCTTCTGTATGACAGGAATACTGAATCAAATGAGCAAGGCACGATTGCTGAGTTGGTTTATGACAGACTCAGGATGCAAAACTCAAAAGCCGTCTCTCAGTTGTCTTCCTCAGGGATGAACGCCAACTCCGAGACTATACTTTCCACCACTCTGTTAAACTGTTAGGTTTGCAGTACGCTTTGGGCTTGTAAACTGATTTTCCCAGCAGCCAGTGTAGTCTCAATAACAGCAGGACTTTCTATGACTGAATTAGTCAAGAAAATCAGTCAGAATAAATGCTGGCACCAGATGTGTGTTGTGTGCTTCAGGCAGGAAACACAGCAGCTCTAGAGACTAAGCTACAGAGTCGTCCCTTTAAGGAGGCAGCCAAATGTATTCTCCTTAGACTCTCAAATGTTTTACTCTAGAGATGGCATTCGATGGATACCTGGACTTTGTACAAATGTAACAGACCTCAGCAAGCTATAATTAATTATATACTGTATGGCACTTTTAAAATCTTAAGGTCTATAATTGATTTTCATTACATCAGCTACATATGTTACCCAAATTTTTGAAGCAAATATATGCAAGTTAATTCCAACACCAAGTAATCAAGATCCAAATAAATATGCAAACAAAGCACACAAACTAACCAATATACTATAAAAAGTATCAATACATTTTATTACATCAAGAAATATAAAAGCATGCAAAATAGCACAGACAAATTCAAGAGGAAATGGTGGTGGTCAGAATAAGAGAGTAGGAAGCTAAAGGTATAAGTATAGGTATAATTACATATACAGTAATATGCACAATCACATATCAATGTGGATAGTATTATACGTAATATATGTATAAATTATATAATTAATGTAAATAAATTAATTAAATAGAATAGATATATTAGCCATAACAAGAAGTAAACATTTTTTTATTTATAAATAATTAACACTTTCATATATGTAAAGTGCTCAAGTGCCATAAATATAAATAATATAGTAAACTTTTAATATATATACATAATTAAGTGATGAAGTATGGCAACATATCACATAGAAATAAATTGATAACACTGGAGACTTTGGTGCTTAAAAAGTTGGAACCGTTTTTGAGTATGTTTGGGGCGCTGATTCTGAACATGACACTAATTTTCTGCTGTCAGCTCTAGTTTTGGAGATCTGGCATTGCCACCTTACCAAGTATCTGCTGCTGAAAGTAGTGGTCACTCAATATTGTACTAAAGAAATGTTGGAAATTCATGTGAAACCAACAATAAATACATTTTACAACATTTAAAGAACACGGGCAAACAAAAACTTGAGCATGAGCAAATTCAATTCTATTCATCTGCACTACATATTTAGACATAAATTAATCACAAGAACAATGTAGTCATGTAATCAACATTTCATAAACTAGGCCTGCTAGAACAAAATATATTGGGATTTCCGGACTCAGCAGCATTCAAATACCTAGAACAAGGTCAAACTTTTTAGGCACCAAAAAAAATATTTATTTTGTTCCCCAATGTTTATCATTAGTACACATAATACACATAATAATCATTTCTGAACCGATGTCCACCTCCAAAAGGAAAAATCTCACGTTTTGCGTGTGGACTTTTTCAAGTCACATATTTGTTTGGATTTTAGCTATATATCTTATGTATATATTTAAAAACTTAGGGAGAATGCATGTAACTTGGTACTGACACAACAGATCTAAATAGATATAGAGGAGTGTATAATATGACAGTATGAATGAAATTGTTATGTGCCAAACTTTGGTGCAGTCTTGGTACATTCAAAAGTGTCTTGTGTAGACTATGCCAAATTTGGGCGTGCGGATGTTTATACTATAGAACAGGGCAACAACATTTTTTTGGTGCAAGATACGCCCAAAAAAAATGTAGTAGGTGTGTTCAAACAGGTCGTCCTTAACTTTTGTATACAAATCTGTCACATCAGAGGAGGTGCAGTGGGCCCTGACTGCCACCCAGCCCACTGTCCCTGTCTACTTTGCGTGCTGCCCTAAGAGGCAGACTCCAACCGGATGACAGCCCCTATGCTGCTAAGTGCAAGGCCGTCAGGTAAAGCGCAGAGTCAATCAGTCCAGGTTGGTAACGGTGCGGTAACGGATAAGCCAAGAAACGTAATCCAAGTGGAGGGTCAGAAACAAGCCGGGGTCCAAACACGGTCAGGAGCGCAGTACACAATCAGAGGCAACAAGCGAGGTCAGAAACACAGGAAGACTACAATACACAAGACTTCAGGGAAACCACAAGGGAACACCTTTGACAGGCAAAGTCTGGAAGAACTGGGGAGGTTTAAAAGGTCTGTCCGGACACCGCCCCCGCAGCTGATTGGTGCGGCATCTGGGCCCTCCGATTGGTCCTGAGAGCTGTCACTCCTGGCTCAGGAGCAGCACCTCTCCCAGGGTGTGGTCCGAAGCCAGACCTATTAACCCTCACAGGTCATTGCATTAAACGGGTGGAAGGCTGCCCAGACGAACGTATCCTGACAAAATCAAAATATTATATCTGTTCATCAAATCTCAAATTATTTTTTAATAAATAAATATGTAAAGGATAAAAATTGTCAAACATTTCTATATTTTAAGCTTCATAAAAACACTTGAAGCTTCTATTATTTACTAATGTTATAGCAATATTTACATACATTTTATAATGTATTCATCTCAACTCGCTTCTAATGTAAAATAAAATAATTTAGCTTCAACTATGTTACTATGATTTGTAACACAAAAGAGCTCAGAATCAGCAATGAGATAAATAACAGTATAATTTAAAACCTTCAACCTAGAAAATATATTTTTACCTTTTGTTAACGATAACTTTACTTTTTAAAAAATAGGCTGTGGACTCCATTTTTCTTACTCCTGGTATTCAGGTTGCAGCCTTCTGCTAGTTTCAAACTTTTCTCCTGCAGGAGTTCAATACCACATTAGATATCAGTGCAGTGACTCTAGGATGCTGATGTCTTCACTTGTCATGAGACACTGCACTTTCTTTCCTGGACTGATTTCCAACTGTACAATTCCATTCCCCCTCCCCTTTTGTTGTTGAAGGATGTGTGATTCCGAACTTCCCGTAATGAAGAGTCCCCCATAAGTGCTATCCTCACTATTAACACTGATACACAGAGAGAACTGTATAAAAACTGTCTAGGTCTAAAACTCTCTTTGTTGCCCATAGCAACCAATCAGAGTGACCCTTTCATTTCATATAGTGCTCTGGAAAAATGAGAGGGGCGCTCTGATTGGTTGCAACAAAGTGAGGTTTAGACCTAGACAGTGTTCATACATGTGGCCCACCGTCTGTGTGATTCACCATCTCCCACTTCAGATCACTTTGGGTTTGCTTTCCTCACTATTTACAAGAACACCTGCCAGGGGCCAACATTTAAGAAACCTGTCCTGTTATAAGAATATATTTGTTGTCCATAGCAACCAACCCCAGCACCACTTTCATTTTTCCAGAGAACTACATGAAATGAAAGGGGAGCTCTGTTTGGTTGCTATGGGCAACAAAGTGAGTTTTAGACCTAGAACGTTTTCATACATGTGGCCCTAGTGCTATCATTATAACAAGCCACAGAAAAAAAGCTTATACCATTACATTATTTAAACCATATCGCAAATTGCATTATAAAGAGCAAAAACAATGACTGTTTTGCTTTTTCCCATTTACCTTTGTAAAAATAAAATATACAGTTAAAGTAAATAAATCAATTTGTTTCCTAAAAACCTTCAACCTGTTTGACAAAAAACAAGCCCTCATACAGTTCTGTTGTCAGAAACAAAAATGTGAGTCTTGGAATATTATTTGTACTGCATGGCTCATGGAGTAAAAATAGAACAAGGAAACATATATGGAATTGTTGTTTTTTCTCATGCCCTCAAAGAATAAAATTGTATGTAACCCAAACATACCAATAAAAACTACAACTTACCTTTCAAAAAACCTAATCTGCATACAGCTTCGCTGGAAATTAAAAGCGTTATGGTTTTGAAAAGAGTAGATAAAACATACTTACACCTAAAAGGCAAAAATAGCCCAATTTTAACCCCTTAAGGACCAATATACCTCTTTTGTTGGTGGGGAATATATAGGCTGTCCTATACTTGATATAGCAAGGGCTCCGCTGTCTGATGACATTCAGGGCCCTGCTCTAATGGCTGGCAAACCTGACATACAAGCTATTTAACCACATTGATGCCATGGTGAATAGTGACTGTGGCATCTAAGTGGCTACAGATGGAGAGGGGGTTCCCTCTGTTACCTCATGACACCCCTTGTGATATGTTCGCAGGGAGACAATGAGTTTACATGGTAGCCAGGGGCCAAATTAGGACCCCAG
This sequence comes from Phyllomedusa bahiana, assembly GCA_025379985.1. Lineage (NCBI taxonomy): Eukaryota > Metazoa > Chordata > Amphibia > Anura > Hylidae > Phyllomedusa > Phyllomedusa bahiana. Next base: position 88,319 of record JAODAL010010981.1, on the reverse strand, counting down.
GTCTGCCTTTTGTGTATGTTTTTTAGGCTTGCCAGAGGTAGGGCCAAGTAGGATGCTTGTCCGGGTTACATTAATTTTTTTTTTTTTTAATAAAGACAGAAGTAACAAAAATCCTATACATATTGTAACGGTTGCAATTTCAAAGGTGCTATTCACCTCAGTAAAGCATTATTGAAAAAGGTAAAGTGGCTCTAGGTACAATTAAAAAAAACTATTCTCACCTTCCCCTGGTTCCAGTGGTGCGTCTCTCTGGTCTTCTGTTTCTAAAGTTATGAAAGTTAGAGGCACATGACAACAGCAGACCAGAGAAACACGCAGCTGGGACCAGAGAGCTGGAGAAGGTGATTATAGCTTTTTTTTTAATTTTGCTTGGGATTCTGGATTGTTTTAAATAACTTTTTTACTGAGCTGGAAAACCCCTTTAATGATCCAAGCTATAAACTTTAGTTATCTCAAATGTGGATGGAAAACATAAAAGATGTTACTGCTCTTGTAATGAGATGATAAAGAAAATAAAAAATATGTCTGAAGAATTTAAAAGGGTTAATGTTTTTATGATCTTCTATGCTGATTATCCTTCAACATAAACTCCTTACTAACCATATTGTTCTACACATTGTATTCATGTTCATAGAGATGGAAGTAAAGCATTTAGAACACTAAATGCCTCTCAGTAGCGAAATGAATGAAAAAACAACATGTAAATTGCATAATAATTTTATTGTGGCTTTTTCAGGAGGTTCTTTTTCAACTTCAAATGATTGACTTGTACAAATAAATGCATTAACCAAAGCCATTCCATTAAATGATTAGGTTTTGTAATAGGCATGTTTATGCCGAGTCTGCTATTATTCCAGATTATATGTTGTATACAAATCTGAGCATTTGTAAAATAATTGTCCTAATAGATAGCAATCAACTATGGCTATTGGAGGCCAGCACTATCCATGTATTTAAGACACAGGACTGCAGACATGCTGTGCAGCTTTTGTGTTATGAGTGTACATAATGTTAATGTTTTAATACTAATAGAGACTCTTTTGATAAGTAGTGCATGGGCACTTGATAAAGACATATGACAATCTACAGTTAACATCAAACCATATATTAGCTCACTTATATACGGATCACAGTTATCCATCAGCAGTATATGAAGGTCCCAACTTCTCCGATTGCTATATTTACTATTTTGCCATAGGCAAACTTAAACTCTATCAGTTCTCTATCTGTAAAACACTAAAACGTAACTTTTATTTTATATAACTCTTAACCTCTATACACACTATTTAAAAACCTGATCTCTCACCTCATCATTTAACCCTTTTTGCTTCTGAAAGAGGGAATAACTCCCTTTCTATTATCAAGTCTGGTGGAGCACCACCTATTAACAGGAGAGCCTTATATCTATAGCAAAGTACTAGCTCCAGTAAGGGATCCCAAACCTACCACCTTGGCATTCGTCCCCAATCTCATGGACACTGAACAAATAAGGCCCCCTTGTGACACCCCTGCAGCAGGTGACACTTGTAGACAGAGGTGAGAAATCACAATTTAAAACGTCATATCTGACCTCGCTGACATGTTTCGCCAGCTAACCTGGATTCATCAAGGCTTAGAGGTCCGATGACCTGTGGTGTGCCAGCAGTAATTGCTGGCACACCACAGGTGAGACTTGTGGTACACCATGCAAAATCATTACCATCGTTTCTATTCACTGACATGCTATCCTAACACCTTTTATTTTATTTCTAGCCTGCTATAATGTGTTTGTAATCACTGATAATACTACGCTAACTCCGTTAAAACACGATTTTAAGTAGATGCTGTATTGATTTTAATCATTTATATTATTTAATTTTAAATTAATTTTAGATTATATAAATCTTAAATAGATACATTTAAGATGATATAATTTATTTTGAAATTTATATAATTTAATTTTATATAGTTTAATAATTATCATAATTTTTATTTTTTTTATTTTACTGGTTTAAGCTGAGAAATAAGGGACATTTTATGCCCTAATGGCAAATCTAGTTCCATTAAAACTAGTGTTGATCAAACCATTCTAGAAAACTTAAGTTCTAGTAGAACTTCTCGAATTTTTTAGAACTCGAGCTGAACATTTTACTGTTCGTTGAAGTAAAGTTCTAGTTCTAGTTCGACACGGCATTTTCAGTTTTGTTTTCCGACTGCTTTTTTCCGACTGCTATTTTCCTCTCCATAGACATCAATAGTTAGGGAGTTTAGTATTGCTGGCTCCATCTTTCCTACACCCAGAAGCTGTTATTTGGTGACATTTGCAGGCTCACATAACACTTAACTCTCATATACATGGATATACACTCACCGGCCAATTTATTAGGTACACCTGTCCAACTGCTCGTTAACACTTAATTTCTAATCAGCCAATCACATGGCGGCAACTCAGTGCATTTAGGCATGTAGACATGGTCAAGACAATCTCCTGCAGTTCAAACCGAGCATCAGTATGGGGAAGAAAGGTGATTTGAGTGCCTTTGAACGTGGCATGGTTGTTGGTGCCAAAAGGGCTGGTCTGAGTATTTCAGAAACTGCTGATCTCCTGGGATTTTCACGCACAACCATCTCTAGGGTTTACAGAGAATGGTCCGAAAAAGAAAAAACATCCAGTGAGCGGCAGTCCTGTGGGCGGAAATGCCTTGTTGATGCCAGAGGTCAAAGGAGAATGGACAGACTGGTTTGAGCTGATAGAAAGGAAACAGTGACTCAAATAGCCACCCGTTACAACCAAGGTAGGCAGAAGAGCATCTCTGAATGCACAGTACGGCGAACTTTGAGGCAGATGGGCTACAGCAGCAGAAGACCACACCGGGTGCCACTCCTTTCAGCTAAGAACAGGAAACTGAGGCTCCAATTTGCCCAAGCTCATCGAAATTGGACAGTAGAAGATTGGAAAAACGTTGCCTCGTCTGATGAGTCTCGATTTCTGCTGCGACAATTCGGATGGTAGGGTCAGAATTTGGCGTCAACAACATGAAAGCATGGATCCATCCTGCCTTGTATCAACGGTTCAGGCTGGTGGTGGTGGTGTCATGGTGTGGGGAATATTTTCTTGGCACTCTTTGGGCCCCTTGGTACCAATTGAGCATCATTGCAACACCTTGTGGAATCTATGCCACGAAGAATTGAGGCAGTTCTGAAGGCAAAAGGGGCTCCAACCTGTTACTAGCATGGTGTACCTAATAAAGTGGCCGGTGAGTGTATATTATAGAGGGTGCTTGGATTTTCTAGATCAAACTCAGTGCCCAAAAGTTCAGTTTTTGCAGTTTTGGGGGTTCAGGAATTGTATAACACACTGTCTCCAAATCTCCTATGTGTCAAATGGGCTTTTGGGCCCCCTCAGAATGCAGAGCCCCCATAGCAGCTGCTACCACTGCACCTCCTATAGCTACGCCTCTGCTTGCAAACTGTCCTCACCTTTTCAGTTAGCCATTTAAAGGAATGAAGTATTTTAGTCTATCAATTTTTTTCTGTCACTTTTAGAGCCAAATTTTCTTCACTAAGTTGTTCCTTGTATCCAGTTTACTGTTATGGATGGTAATTCTAGCTTCTCCTCACCTGTATAGGTAAAAAAATTAATGAGGACATCTTCTTCCATTGACTTTAATGGGGTTCAAGTTCGAGTCCTAGTTCGAATAGAACCTTGAACAGAGCACACTAAAGTTCGAGGTTCTAATCGGACTAGGAATTTTTGCTGCTCGCTCATCTCTTATTACAACAACTCATTGAAATAGGTCTGCCTGTTCGAGCAGTAATGCGCCTAGTTTTGCCGAGTCACATTCATAAATGTGTCTAATAGTACGAATGTGGTGTGACACACCCCTAGAATGCCCCCACATCTTTGGCGCATTACAACATGTTGGGCCAGGCACACAATGCGCCAAACATTTTCATTCGACGTGCCATAGAACGGAAAATTAGGTGTTTAGGCATTTGACGCATAACTTTAAAACTGAACCCTTCATACATGTCGCCCTTGGTGTCTATAAATTTACTATAAATGAAATAACAACAAGGCTACTGCATCAAATATATCTATATAAGTGCTTTATTCACACTTTTTGGATTACCTTTAGTATATATACTAAAAAATCCTTTTTGCTTTCTCAAGACTCGGTGGGTCAAAAGCAAATTGAGGATTTGTTACAACCAACAGAGGGCGCTGTGGGCTTCTCAGCCCCTTTCCCATAATGCCTTGTGATATGCAGATGCTAAGTAGAGGGCGAAAAGGCAAAACAAAAACTCTACAAGCCGTTCGTTCGGTGCTCTCCTTAAGGAGAGATCTTCCCTTCCTGAGCTACCCGATGCCTCCCACACAGCCAGCCAGTATCTTCTCTACTCTGCACTGAAGAGGGACAAAAATCCCGAAACAGCGTTGTCTGTAGATGAGAGATACTGGCTTGGCTAAAAAATCCTTTTTGTTTTCTCAAGACTCGGTGGGTCAAAAGCAAATTGAGGATTTGTTACAACCAACATAGGGCGCTGTGGGCTTCTCAGCCCCTTTCCTATAATGCCTTGTGATATGCAGATGCTAAGTGGAGGGCGAAAAGGCAAAACAAAAACTCTACAAGCCGTTCGTTCGGTGCTCTCCTTAAGGAGAGATCTTCCCTTCCTGAGCTACCCGATGCTCCCACCACAGCCAGCCAGTATCTTCTCTACTCTGCACTGAAGAGGGACAAAAATCCCGAAACAGCGTTGTCTGTAGATGAGAGATACTGGCTTGGCTAAAAAATCTTTTTGTTTCTCAAGACTCGGTGGGTCAAAAGCAAATTGAGGATTTGTTACAACCAACAGAGGGCGCTGTGGGCTTCTCAGCCCCTTTCCCATAATGCCTTTAGTATATATGTCATGCAGTGAAAATATACACGTCTTTCATTTACTAATAGACGTTAAACAAAGTAAATACATTTAAAAAAATCTGCTGTGTTATACAAAATCATCCGGCAGCTATGTGTGTTCATCAACTGTTTATAATGTACAATACAATGTTTCCACATTCTACAACTCTCTAAAATCTCAGGGTAAAACTCGTCCTGTGTCCTTCTTGTGAATATATATATATTGTACATTACCATTTTATTTCTAATCTACAACATGATAATCCAATTGCACTCCATATTTACCTCTTAGGGGTCAGTCTTTCCAAATTTGGAGTCCAATATTCGATTTTTAGTGGCCTTGAGTATGTGGGGTTTCTTTATTTAAGGCTCATTAGGGATATCAGCAGCATGCTTGACAAAGGGGCATGTCCCCGGAAATGTAGTAAACTTGCCGCTGACCTGCTGCAACAAGTGCTCCTCATGCTCATGGAATATGGACTCTGCTGAATATTAAGTAAGATCTTAAACGTATTATTGAGGCAAGTTTTGGCCTAATGAAGGATGAATCACAGATTGTGTATTTATGAAGGAAAAAGTGTGTTTAAATAAAATGAAGACATTTTGGCATACGAAAAGAGTATTGCTGGAAAACTAAACTGAAAGAGACATAGCAGTAACTTTGGTATACATAAAATCTACAGTTAACAGTCATGGTGTGACTAATATATAGCATAAACCTATATTCAAACAGATAATGTTTGAATATAGGTTCCTAAGTTCCTAAGTAGGAATTATGGGGTATAGAACTGTGACAAGCTGAACTCAAATAGGCCACGAAATATAAATTAATGGAGCTTAGTGTAATAGATATGTGTCAGGAATGATAGACTCCTCTTACGCTTAAAATAGAGTGACTTAACCACCAGAGTTCCATAAGATGCCTCCACTAGACTAGACTCTGATAAAATTCTAGACCCCAAAACTCCAGCAGAAAAAATATAAAGGTCCTGTCTACAGCTGACTTGAGGACCAACCAATTGAAATTCCAGTTTATTTCTTATGAATTGATACACAAGTAGCCTGTCTAAAATTATTGGAATAGTGAAAAAAAGAACACAAAGAAAGTGCTCCTTTGTATAATATTGTTAGTTAAATGCAGGAGGTGTAACTATACATATAGGCAGTCCCCGGCCTACACCGTTCTGACTTACATCTGTCCCCTAGTTACAAACGGAGACTTTTGGGGAATGCTGGCACATGTAGTTCCATGTTCCACAGCAGATAGTAGCTGTAGAATGACAAGTTCCAGCATGCCACTGCAGCACATGAGGTGAAAATGAGGTGAAATCTTACTAACAGGGGCAATGACAGAAAAACAAATGTAAAAACCCTTCTCTGCACTTTCCAAAACAAAAAAAACCTTGTGTGCTGGAGTTACATTTAATAAATATACTTGTTCTGACTAACATACAAATTCAACTTAAGAACAAACGTACAGTCCCTATCCCGTTCGTAACCCAGGGACTGCCTGTTCTTGTTTGTGTGGTCAGTACTAGAGATGAATAAACCCTAAAGTTCAAGTTGGACTAGAACCGCGAATTTTGAGAAGTTCGGTTCGAAGTTCGAGTCGAACTTGAACCGAACTTCGGACCCCATTAAAGTCAATGGGAGAAGATTTTCTGGTTAATTTTTATACCCATACAGGTGAGGAGAAGCTGCAAGAAAATTTGGCTCGAAGAGTCACAGAAAAAAATTCACAGGCTAAAATAATTCATTCCTTTTAATGGCTAACTGACAGCGTAGCTATAGCAGGTATAACGGTAGCAGCTGCTACGGAGCCCAAGAACATGTCATATATGTGGTGGCAGCAAAACAGCAAAACAAACAATATGTTTGTTGTTAAATCCCTATGATTTGCAACGGTGCTAACCGTGTCTTCTCCACTCTCTGTACCCTCAAAACAGCAGACATGCACTTTTGGGCACTCAGACTGAAGATGTGAAAGATACAGGCAGCAATTTAAAACTCCCTAACTTTGCCTGTGTATAATTCCCTAAGCTCACTGTCCACCCCTCCTCCCCGCCACACAACTAATCTAACTAGCAGCTTTTCCTTTATAAAATCTCTGTGATATAGGGTGCCTGCATGCACTGGAGCATACAGACACAGAGAGCAGTGTGTTCAGTACAGAGATTGAACTGGAAATGGTGTTCAACAGGAAATATAGTGTCAAAGATAGAACAGGGTCATGTGATTTCAGCAGCCAATGAGATCCCTACACACTCACTGGTGACGTTTTTGGACACTTTTCTATTGTTTGCACTAATTGGATGACGCCAAAAGTACGGGAAGAAGCAAAATGAAAGTAAGAAATGGCGCGGTGAACGCATGTGTCGAAGCAAACTTATACTCAAACTACCATAAAAACCTTGGTTCTGCTCGAACGGTTCGCTCAACACTAGTCAATACATATTATTTACATACATTTTATTTATTCACTGCATGCTTATTTCTGCAGAAAATATTATTTAAAATGTTGTATCATACCACAACTACAGTTTATGTGCTGTTTAAAATGCCTGCTATTGTCAGCTCAAATCATTTTAAGGAGAGAGAATAGTAGCATTTGCTTGAATAAGTTATTTTTTTAGATCTGCTCTATTTAGAATTCCTGTCTAGCCTTCAGGGAAATAAACGTAATCTACTATAGCCTATGCAAAAGGACCCTAATATGTTGAGAATTTGAGTTCATAACATTCACATCTGCAGGGAATCTTAAGACCAATGTTGTCTTCGGCTGGATTTACCCAATGTGACTGCTTTTATTTTCCACCCCAGATATACAATAGCCTACACAGTTTATATCGCTAGTGACTAATAGGTGATGAGCAAGACATAAAAGGGGACATGTATGAAAACTTTCTTTGTTGCCCATAGTAAACAATCAGAGTGCCCCTTTCTACAGTGCTCTGAAAAAATGAAAGGGGAGCTCTGATTGGTTGCTAGACAGTTTCCATACATGTAGCTCAACTAATTTTCCTGCAAATGGCAAAATTTACCCATTTCAAGACAATGGAGGCTAAAATATACAAATACACACAAACACATATGTACTGTATTTTAACTAGTTCCTGACTACATTGTTTACCCTCCTTTCTGACCGGGCTCATTTTGTTTAGTGCATGTGAATTTGAACACTTTAAAAGTTTCTTACTATCAGTTATTTTACAATTTTTTTCCGTGTCACATAAGTCTTTATTTTTATGTAACTTTCCTTTTTTTCTTTTTTATCAATAATATGAGGGAAAATGGACAAAAAAAATTATATCCACAATTTTTTAATTATTTATTTATTAACACAGAGGTGGTGATTAAGTTTTCAATTACTTAATTTTTGCATCATGGACGTTTATATTTACTGTAGATTTTAGGTTCAGCGAGGACAGATTTAACATTTGCGGTTTGGGCTTTCAGTTTTTTTTAATTATTATTTAACTTTTTTGTGTTTGTGGCTTTATTTATTTTATTTTATTTTTTTATTTTATTCTACCATAAGGTCAGAAAAAACTTCAAAGGAGAGTTTTTATATAACTTTTTTCTTTTTTGCAAAATTCCCCTTTAACGGAGGCTGATATATTTTCCCCAGTTGCATGGGAAATACAGATTGCAGAGCTGATCTGAGTCTGTTACACCGGGAAGCTGTACATACAGCATTCAGTCATTAAGTGCTGTATATACAACGATCGAGAAATCAGGGATGGTAATAATCCATCCCTGAAATCCAACAGACAAAGAAAACGAACCTTTCCTGCATAGATATAATCAGGTGTCCACATATCTAGGAAGAAACATTGGTTTGGTAACCAAGCCCAGAATGTAATCCAGTACTTGTGTTGATTGAACCGTTCGAGAAAAGTTAAGTTCGAGTCGAACATCTCGATTTCTCAAATGCAAACATTTTACCGTTAGCTAATCTCTATCCAGCACTCTTCCGCAAAAAAAATCTTATTTGCTAATTATCAAATAAAAAAGTATGAGCCACAATACTTTGTTAACCTTTTCTTCATTTTATGTAATGGTGAATGAATTAGCTCTGTAAGGCAGAGAATTCAGGTACAACCTTTTTATTGTACAGCTGGCTTGTATAAATTCAATAACTTGCATTATCTTTACATTATGTAATTGGTATGTTACAATATTGTTGACTTTTCATTCAAGCTTTTGAAAACAAAGAAAAAAGTTTGAGCCATAAAACTAATTCCAGGAGGTGATATAGGCATCTCTGTTTTCTTATGCGTTTTGAACCTCCTCGTTGATTCTTAGGGCATGTCCCCACGGCAAGGGTTTTCGGCTGGTTTTTCTGCCGGTTTGCGGTTTTTCAGACCGCCTGAAAAACCGTCCGAAAATGAGCATAATTGTGCTCTATGGAAAACCCGTGCAGCAGTCCCCACTGCACGGGTTTTCCGCCCGGCGGTTTTGTCGGGCGGACCGGCGACAAAACATTGAACATGCACAATCTTCCGTCCGGTTTCCGTCGCGGAAAAAAGCCGTCCCCCCGCGGCCGTGGGGACGTCCGCAAAACAGGAGAAATACCGGCCGGTTTGTCCTGTGCCGTGTGAACGGCCCCTTAGTCATAGGATTTGTATAAACAGCATTCATTCAATGAGCGCTGTATATATAATGATCAAGAAGGCAGGGACTGTTACAATATGTCCCTGCCTTCTAAGTGGAGACCCCAGCTGTCAGCATGCTACTTAGCTTGCTAAGCTTACATTTTTTGACATGGGTGGGTTTGACCAAAACTTTTTGATGTACTAATGTCAATACTATGCAAATAAAGAATAAGGGTGACATGTAAGAACAGGTCATTTTCATTGTTCTAGGCGAGAAATGCGGCAAAAGTGAGTTCTCTGCCTTTTTTCCCTATGTATGGCACATCATTTAGGCATGTTTGGCACATAGTGCACCAGACCCAACACTGTGTTATGTGTCATACATGTGGGGGTTGTTCTGGGGGCATTTTGAGAGCATGTTGTGACACATTCGTAATATTAGGCATATTTCTGAATGTTTGACGGTAAAACGAGGCGCATAACTGATCGAACAGCCACAATAATTTAAATGTGGTCTGCCTGAGTAGCCTAATGGAACTAGATTTGCCATTAGGGCAAAATATGTCCCTTATTTCTCAACTTATACCAGTAAAATAACAAAAATAAATAGTTATCAAACTATATAAAATTACATTACATGAATTTAATAATAAATTATACAATATAAACTAAATATAAAATTATATAATATCCCAAAAATATAAAATTATCTAATATAAAATTTATTTAAAAACAATAAAACATTTATTTTAAATAAAATAATATAAATTAATGAAACCAATACAGCATCTACAGCAAATACTATTCACAATGAACTGTTTTAGCAGCCATTGTCAAATTCTGGCATTCATTTATACATATGTTCGGTGCATTACTAATGTGGCAAAGATCCGTGGCGCGCTAAACATATTCGCTAGGTGCCTCAAACCCTAGGTGCCATTTATGAGCACAAATTCACCGCTTTCATGTTTTCAGGTGCATTTTGTGATTCATCTCACTAACCATTGCTCCTATTTATTTTTATATATGATAAGATATTTATAAATTTAATATATTTGAAGAATTAAAAGCCGTTGAAAACATTGCTTCTGGCATGTATATCCAACATATTAATCTATTCTTCCTCTTTAGCATCAGTTAAACTTTGCTGAGAAATCGAAAAATTAAGGTCAGCAAATTTTGATCATAAAATTATGGAAAAGATGTTTTACAAATCATTACATTTCAATTCTGCTAAACAAGCATCTGTAATTTTAAATATTTTCAGAGTCAATTTGATCTGACATAAATTGCTTTTTCATCCATATTCAGGCCCCTCTATACGAAGATGCTGCTGTCATGGTAAACACTAGAGATTTTATGTTGCACAGTATGAATCAGGGCCGTATGTAAGACTTTGGGGTTCACAGTCATGATTATGTGAATATACATAGACATGTACACACTAAAGGCGACATGTATAAACAGGGCTGCACCAATTTTCTGTTGTGCTTTGTGCCAAAAAATCTGTCATAGCCCTGTCTGACAGATGTATGAACTGTCCTACGCCCAAATCTGGTGTATGCTGTGACAGACCCGACACTTTTGTGTGTGACAATTCTACGGGGGGCATGTAGCACCAGATTCATACAATGTGGCACATTTATGAAACTGTCTCAACAAAATATGACTCAAAACTGTCGTACCAATCCATTCCAATTTCATAGCAGCGAGGCTGAGACAAATTTTGGTGCATACACTCTATCCGCCACTTTTTGGTACATAAATATGTCTCACAACAGGAAACATTTATAAGGTGCTGTGAGACACTTTTATACATACTGACAATTAGCTGCATTATTTATATAAAATATACGTTGTGAGAAGTGCAAGTGTCGAGGTAGCACCACTTTTCATACATGTCACCTTAAGTGTCATTGACTTCATAATAAGCAATACGACCATAAATTAAAAAAAAGTCATGACAAAATTCATGACACACTTATCTGGAAATTTCAGTATATCACACATGTATATATACAATTACACATGCACACCCATATCTGTTGTACTTTTTGACTAAGGGTTAGCAGACTTTCTGTTAATGACCCCCACCCCAACCAATCCCCACTTAGCTAAAAGCTCAAGCAAAGATATATCTGCTTTGGTGACATGCTGCAGCAGTCTCTATTTTATTAACCCTTTTATTATAAAATTAATTGTCTCAGCCTTTTTTTAAGACCTGACAACCTTTCCCACAGACCCTGCCCATGGGGGTGTTATTATTGGAGTTGGGTTATCAGACAAATGCTCCCTAAATCAACAAACTAAGTGGTTGGAGCTTATCTGCTTAAATTTTTGACTCCCAGTTACTTAACTTCACAGCCTTCATAGTCCAGCCAGTGCTGTTGCAACTAAAACTAAGTTGATTGAATCAAATTCCCTCATACAAACCAAGCGCAAAATCAGGCAGATTATAATATAAGGGGCAATAGGGTGGGAAAACTTCCCTTTCTTGCTCCATGTGTGAAAAGGGAGTTCCTCTCCTCAAGCCCCTCCCTTCATAGCCCCTTTATTCCTCCTTATATCCCAGCTTCCTCAGGTCAGAACATCCCCAAATCTTTGGTGCATTAAAAGTGTCTTTGGCGCATTACAAAGGCACTTATCGTGCCAACGTTTGAAGTGTACCCATTCATACATTATTTTTGGCTCAAAGTACACTAGAAAACTGATACAGCCCTGTTCATACATGTTGCCCATAATGTGTCATCCTGTTAGCTTTGATGATAATCAATGTTAGATATTGGGATATAACATGCGGTAAAGACAGGGCGACATGCATGAGCAGGGCTGCGCCTTTTTTTGGCGTGATTTGCACAAAAATTGTTGTTGCCCCTGTCCGACATATTTATAAAAGTTCTTACTGGTGCACATCCTACATCTTCAACAGTTTTCCATGTGCCAAATCTTAGAGGACATGTCGCACCACATTCATAAGTTCAGACACATTTATTAATGTGGCGCGACAGAAAGTGTTGCATAAATGTCGTGCTAATCAATGTCAATTTCAAACTTGTGCATGTTTTTGGTGCATGTTATAAAGTGCTGTGAAAGACTTTCATACATACTGACGAATGCTACACTAACCTACTGAGAACTACAGCTGTTTATTCTGGGCCAGTTTTCATACATGTTGCCCTAAGAATTTTGTCAAGTGATAGTTAAAGTAAAAGAAATCCTGCAGTAGCCATATGCACCAGTGTCTTTTAAGTTTAGAATATGGTTTTCATAAGCACCACTGTATTATGCCAACTCATCTAACCAGGCACTATAAAAATGTGCTCTTACAAACTACTGAAAGAAAGATGTCAAATGAATGGGAATATTTGTATTGCATTGATGGCTACCTTAACCTACTTCACATTACTTGAAGGATGAGTATGTTAGACATTCTGATTATTTCAGGTTGTTCCATAAAGGAAATGCAGAATTAGAAATAAATAATAATAATGCAAAAAATATTATTATTATATATATATTTTTTTTTTTACTATTATCGCCTGTAGAAAAACTTTTTTACTTCTACTTTATTTTTGTCTGTTCAGCAATTTAATTTTTTTTAATATGTGGAGGGGAAAAAAGTCTAAAACTCATTGCGGCGTTTCAGTCTCATAAAGTACTTTAGGACATAACATACTTGCAGCACAAAAAGAGGAATAAAAAGCATTATGCTTCAAAGGAAATCACAGTCAAATTTTCTTTTCAGCAGTGATAAGATTGACACAAAATTGTGCTCCTGTACTGTTCAGTATGGAGAACAATGCCACAATGTCTTGTGTGATTGTCAATTTCTCCTGGTAAAGTTTTCTAGCTCAGCTACAAGGTCTCAATGACATTATACCCCCTGGTGGCCAAGAACCCTAGGGGAACTAAAAGTAAAAAATAAAAAAAAGTTTAAAAAAATCAAAGAAATAAAAAATATAAAAAATTCAAACCACCACCTTTTAGCCATTTTCTAAATAAAATAATGAAAAATAAAAAAGTTAAATTAAATATGGTTTCTCTGCATCCATAAAAGTTCTATCTGTGAAATATGTGAACATACAGTATACATGTATCCCCTATGGTGAACACCAAAATTGCATTTTTTGATTGGTACTATTTTATTAGGAATAAAAACTAATCAAAAAGTTGTATGTATCCCAAAATGATACTAATAAACACTACACTTCAGGCCACAAAAACAAGCTTCCACTCAGATTCATAGAAATTAAATAATAAAATATTAAATAATTATTTGTCACAGAAAATCATGCTGCAACACAAATTTAAAAGTTTGCAATTTTTTTAAAAGTACTAAAACATAATGAAAACTCAGAATATTTGGTATCACTTTAATTGTACCAACCTCAAGAACACAGATAACATGTTCGTTATATTGCACACTGAAATTCATAAAGACAAAAGCCTGCAAGAAAACAAGTCCTCAATCATCCATGTAGATAGAAAAACAGAAAACTTGAGCTCTTAAAAGGCGGAAAGAAAAAAATGAACACAATACAAACAAAAGTAGCCATGAAGAGTAGTGTTGAGCGATTTTTATCGACAAAGTTGAAATCGGTAAGGTTTTTATGGTGATCGAAATTTCCAGATCATGCGATAATTAAGGTTAAAATCTGAGCATCATCTATTAAGATCGCGCCTTTTTCGGCGCTTCCTGTAATTTTGGCGGCCAGCAAATCAGATTACAGAATAGAGCAGGGTGAGATGTGTGTGCGACGTCATGACTGGGATGTGTATGGTTGCGATTGGCTGGAAAAATCACATGACCTCGTTTTACATAGAACAGCGTTTCCTGTTTCAGCCTCAGTGTCTCTCAGCGTCTCATAGGGATAGGACCCGCGCTCTGCCTGTGGCCAAACAGCTCAGCGAAATTAGTCTATTTCTGCACAGAGAAACCTCTACTATTAGCTGTGATCCTTCCAATTTAGTTAGATTAGAGATTTGAACATTTTATGTAGTTAGCTAGAGAATTTTAAAGCAGCATCTACCGCTGTAAATTCACGCGGTGGAGCGGGGGGGAGGGGGGGGGGCGGGGGCGAACACAGACAAGCTCTATCTATAAAGAACACTGGATAAAGTTCACCAAGACTTAGTGTAGACATTGTAGTGGAATATCTTTATTATTAACAGTTTGCTATTGAAATATTTCCTGGATATTGGGCAGCCTGAACTTATATTGGTTACTCATCATTTCTAGTAACTGCAGGTCTCTTTGTTAGCTGCAAAACTCACTTTTATTATCAGTATACATTTCAGATAGGTGTTCATTTTAATTTTACCCATTACACCTGTGACTGTTGATATATCCACCTTGCAGTTAAATTACAATACAGCAATCTTGTAGTCAGCACAGGTTGTTTGTTGCCAAAAATACCGTGTATCGTACGAAAACATCACAGTTACGTGTTTTTGACTTTTGCGCACCCAGCATTGTTCATTGACGCAGCATCCACGTAAATCTTAAAACAGCAATTCTATATTCACCACAGG
Organism: Phyllomedusa bahiana; assembly: GCA_025379985.1. Taxonomy (NCBI): domain Eukaryota; kingdom Metazoa; phylum Chordata; class Amphibia; order Anura; family Hylidae; genus Phyllomedusa; species Phyllomedusa bahiana. The sequence goes on along the minus strand of JAODAL010010981.1, from coordinate 73,312 downwards.
TGAATTGAAAGGTGCAAAAAATACCATTTATTATACCAAAACATAACAGTTACGTGTTTTTTTACTTTTGCGCACCCAGCAGTGTTCATTGACGCAGCATCTACGTAAATCTAAAAACAGCACTTCTATATTCACCACAGGTGAATTGAAAGGTGCAAAAAATACCGTTTATTATATCAAAACATAACAGTTACGTGTTTTTTGACTTTTGCACACCCAGCATTGTTCATTGACGCAGCATCTACGTAAATCTTAAAACAGCAATTCTATATTCACCACAGGTGAATTGAAAGGTGCAAAAAATATCGTTTATTATACCAAAACATAACAGTTACGTGTTTTTTGACTTTTGCGCACCCAGCATTGTTCATTGACGCAGCATCTACGTAAATCTTAATACAGCAATTCTATATTCACCACAGGTGAATTGAAAGGTGCAAAAAATACCGTTTATTATATCAAAACATAACAGTTACGTGTTTTTTGACTTTTGCACACCCAGCATTGTTCATTGACGCAGCATCTACGTTAATCTTAAAACAGCAATTCTATATTCACCACAGGTGAATTGAAAGGTGCAAAAAATACCGTGTATTATACGAAAACATAACAGATACAGACATAACAGACTCCTTTTCCCGGCACTTTTTAATCTGGGGGTCAGACAGGTTTAATGGTCATACTGCGGTCCAGGACAGGTATAGTCAATGTCCAGTGAAACTAAAATGGTGGTTGAAAGACTCCTTTTTGCGGCACTTTTTAAATCTGGGGGTCATGCAGGTTTGGGGTGCATGCTACGTTCCAGGACAGGGATATTCAATGTCCAGTTCAAGTAACATGATGGTTCAAATCATACTGCCTTCTGGCACTTTTTAATTTGTGGGTGATGCAGGTTTAAGGGTCAGGCTGTGGTACATGACAGGGATAGTGAATGGTCTGTGACTTTTTTTCTGTGACTTTTATAACCTAAGTGTGTTGCCTAAGATGTAGCACGTATCCATTTGACTGTTGTGGATGTTAATTTCAGCTTCTCCAGCCTTGTTTGGGTGTAATAATGAAGGTGTTGTTGCTCTCCCATAGACTTTAATGGTAATCGCTCATAATCGATGCTCACTATCGAAAAACCTTATCGATAGCGGCCGACTATCGACTATCGCTCGATCTCGATAGCCAACGCAATCGCTCAACACTAATGAAGAGCTTAAACGAATTTAAAACTGCTTTGAAATAATTGTACGAAAACAAAGATAACATCATGCAAACAATTTCCAGAAACTTTTTCCATTTTTTCCCAGGACAAGGCTATAAAAATGACAGCAGTAAGGAAGTGTGTATTTCCAATTCAAAATGTAGCTCAATGCGATTATTATGATATGATAACTGTTATAGATTATATAAATGTAATAATACCAAAAATACCTTGAATTTGTAGATATCAAAATTATGGGTAGAACTCAGCACAATGTCACAGCAAGTGAATGGAGTATGTTCCACCTGCTTGCATCATTGAACAGTTTCATTAAGTGTATAGATACAATACTTGCACACATGGGTTGTCTAAATGTCTGCTTCGTTTGCAGTCTGCTTTATAGCACCAGATCTTTGTATGTCTTAGAAATCTATGTGTGGACAATTTGATATTGTAGTCATTTGCATTTACATGCAAAAACTACACCCTGTTTTATGAAGCTTAGCAAAGAAAAAATTATCATAATTGACTATCATTTGGTCCACACTTCACATGTTTTCCTACGTTATAATAGTTATTGTTATTACAGCTTTCATGAGTAACATTATAGAGTCTCAAGCAGGACAGTAGCCATGCACAGTGATGTTATTTTATTATAATTTAGGGGAAGAGACTTGGAGAGAAAACCATGAGATTGTACTGTTGTCTTTCTAAGTATATTATATTCTCCATACAGAGGATACTTTTAGGGCTGAGACAGGGCATTTTGGTGCCCTAGATAAAGAGAAACTGGCACCCTCTTCCACCGAAAAAAAAATCAAATACCTGTCTCTGACCTGACACAACTTGCCTGTGTTTGCACCCTCCTCAGTTGGGTGGAATGGGAAAAAAAACACAAATACATCATCTTTTTGGGAGGGTCGGTATACATTATGAGCGACATGTATGAACAGGGCTGTACCAGATATCTGGCATCTTTTCAGCCCAATATCAGGTGCAGTCCCGTTCATACATGCCACTCCAATATCGGGGGGCGTGCGGGAGGCGGGGTGCACTAGAACAGTAGCGAAGCTACATATTTGTAGCTTTGCTATGGCATTTCTAGGCACATTACAGTTGGAACTTTCAAAGCGGTATACCTGATCCTAACTGTCCCCCGTGCACTAGAATGCGCCTGATTTATGATCCACTGTAGAGCGGGTTAATACATAGGGCATATTCTAGCCTATTATTAGGCACATGAAATTTGGCGTGTTAACACCATATTTCATGCATGTTGCCTTATATGTTTTCTTTATTCTGTGGGTAAGTACAATTGCAATCATTTTTTTATTTACTTTGCAGCCCCCTAATCATGAAACTAATATATTTTTATTTTTCTGTCTATGGACTTATGAGGAGTTTGTTTTTAGTGGATTGAAGTGTGGTTTTCACTGGCACTATTTTCGAATAAACTTTTTATTACTATTTTTGGGGAGGCAAAGTGACCAAAAAACTCCACAATTTTGAAGCTAGGCATTGTTTTATGGCATTCACCACGCAGAATAAATAAGATTATATAGATAATAGATTGGGCTTTCACAGTTTTGAGCTATTATTTATTTTTTATATTTTTTAAAACTTTATTTATTTTACTTTTAATTTCAGGCCCTTTAGGGTAAGTGACCACTAGGGGATGTGATCATCTGAACTCTATCCTGCAACTACAAAACAGGTAGGGTGATATAGAGGCAGTGAGATGACAGATATGGGTGCTTTCATTAGGCGCCCTCCTACTGCGGTCGGCATCCTGCAATTTTATGGTGGGGAGACAACTGTAACAGCTAGCACCAACCATGTATGGAGCAGGCTTAGCTCATGAGCCCACTCCGAACAGCCTTGCCTTCTCCGTACAGCCCCTTCCAGACAGACAGAGGTACATGCCCTAAGGGGTCCCCTACTTCTGCCTATTCTTCATCCTAGCTCTTCATATTATACTTATCAAGCAAATAATATCTAATATATAATGAAATAGAATTTTGCTTAAATATATTTGAAGTGGAATTATAGATACGGGAGTCTAATAGGCACATTCATATTGTGTTTATTACCCTTTATGAGTAGCTTTCTGTTTATTTTCCTTGTGTTAAAATTAGGAAAATTAGTTTGTTTTTTTGTGATGATATATAGCTATATGTAGTACACATAAATATTGGCATTGTGCTTTTGTAATACATACATTAAACCAAATCGGAAGGGGGTGATCATACACACATATGAATAAAGCCATTCATTACAGCTCACACTAAACACTATAAAGTCTAAGACAAGTTAATGATCCTAATCAAGACTTGACTCAGTGAATAAAATATATTCATAAACTTCTGATGTTTGGATTGATCGACATATATTTATATCTCAGTTTAACCTTCATTTATTGGAAGAACATTCATCACTTTAATTTTACTGAAAGCCTTTAGGTATCGTAAGCAGTTTTGTTTGATAGAGATGAAAACATTTACAACTTTCCCGACCATAGCTTAGGTCAAATAAACCACAGCTTTCATTGTAAACGTTATGTCTATTTCTCTGGTTTTCTAAATAACAATGCTTGTAAGCATTATTTCCTGCATTTACGCACATTATAATACAGTTTACCATGTTGTCTTTATGGTAAAATCACAGGTAAAAGTGTAGCAAAACTAAGCTTGACAGAAAACCCACCATAAGTTTATGCACAAAATGTTATCCCAAATTCTTTAATATCTCTAAAGGAATTTGTTTTGAGATAAGAGCAAATAACACGGAAAGCTGTGATATCCCAGTCAAATTTAACGGGGTTGTATCATTTCATTAAATGGTCTTCAGAATAAGCGGACAGTGAAAACAAGTAACTTTGCAATTGGATGTCATTAGCAAAGCTGTCTTGTACTCACAGTTTTCCTTATCTTCTGTTTCTGTTTACACTGATATCCAGTGTATGGTTGGATCCCTCCTCCTGGCATTTCACTAGCTGAGAGCTCCCTTACATTCTGTAAGGCCCCTGGTCGGCCTTATTCACTGAGCTTGCATTCCTGCCTTTCACTCAAAGTAAAGGACTGGCACATTTTCACTCTGCACAGCCAGAAGAAACAGAATAACACTGCAGGGCTTGTACAATCAGGAAACAGCACAGTTGTTTGTCAATCCCTGCCTCTCCTGCATAGAAGGGAGATCTGTGCCGTTCATAGAAAACTGGATTCAATTGTAACAAATCTCCAGTTGTGAGAGGAGAAGAGATCAGTGCTCAGTCTAGATTGAAAGCAGCCTGTGGTATGTATACATCTCTTTCAAAATAAGACTGATAGGGATAGGGAGGGGTCTCGGGAGCCAGCATGAACAGTGAAGGGGGGATGATGTCACCCAGCTGGCAGGGGAAGAAACGCCACTACATTTCCAGAGTTGAGAAGCTGAGAGCAGTATGAATCAGCCGAACTAAAGAAGCGATACATCCCCTTTAAGTTTGCTACATCTATATATTTTAGGTTTAGCATCTTCAGCACTTAGGCTGTGGTTCTTCTAACGCCAAGTTTACAGTAGTATGTTTTCCATGTGTCCAGAATTATATTAAAAAATGCATATTTTCTAAACATAGATCCACCCTGGTCCATGGACTGTGCTTCATATGGCAGCTCATCCCCATCCTCATTATTTTTGGTTCAGTTAGTTGTTCAGTCTCTTCTGCACCTAACAACTTATGACCATATGTTAATTTTTTTCCAAACTTGTAGGTACATAACATAAAGAAGGAAAAGGTATGAGTATTGCATTCTTAACTAAATTCATGTATGAAATGCAGTAAAATAAAAGAAGATATGAAGGGGGAGACTAGAGACAGTGTACCTAGTGCAATAAATGGAGTTTCCGAAGTAGTGATCATTAGTATATAGCAAAGGTTAGTATATAATCTTTGAAGTGCCAAGTGCACAAAACGCATCTTCCAATAATGAAACAACCTTTTAGAGGTCCAGCACTGATTTTTCCCTGTTACAATGGAAGGTTTACTGATGAATATACCTCATTGAGAGTTGAAATGCAGTAAAATGACATGTGTAATGGGTATTATACACAATATACTGTGTGCAATCTGACAAATGATTTGTGGTTTATAACTAAAGAGAAGAGAGATCTCTCAGCTGTGTCATTTCCATATCCCTTTTTATGCTACAATTGATTGAAATATACAAGAGCAAAGCAGAGAAGTTCTTTCTTGGATTGCATCATAGAAATATCTTCTGATACTGCATCTGCCACCACAACACCATACAAACATGTGTGATCCTTTACCTTCTGTCTGCTTCCTTCTCTTTTCTGGATTGTAAACCCTCATAGGCAATGTTCACACGGCTTAAAATGGGACGTATTTCAGTCCGTAACTACGCGCCGGAGTGCACAAATTACGGCTGGAATATGTCCCAGTCATTACGGTAATCCACAGTTCTCATAGAGAACTATGGATTACGTCTCCTCTCCCTGCTCGGCGAATACGCCGCGGAGGGAGATAAGTGACATGTGAATTACCAGCAGCGTATACGCGCCGCTGGTAATGAAAGTCTATGGGTCGGCGAGGAGCCGGCCCCCCGCTCCCGCCCCCGTCCCCACGGCGTAATTGCGGGGCGTAATTACGCCCCGCAAATAAGCCGTGTGAACCCAGCAATAGGCGGAGTCCTGTTTCCCTCTGTACCAGTTTGTTGGTTGCTTAATGATACTATTTGTTTTTGGAGTATGTTATATATTTAAACTATTTCACATGTACAGGACCCTGGAATTAATTGTGCTTTAAAATATATAAATAAAAATATTGATGATGATGATAATAATAATAATACAGTATCTATAACCCTTTCGAAACCACTCTTGCCTCTCACCCAGCCAACCAGTAAGTTCTACACTGCACTGACGATGGGCAAATACCCCGAAACAGCTGTCTGTAGTTGAACTTAACTGATTTGGCTCAAATCCCTTTCACGTTGCAAGACTCCTGCGAACTACATTTGAACTGAGGATAACTACATCCAATAGAGTGTGCTGTGGAGCTCCTCAGCTCTTTTCCCATAAGCCTTTGATCAATGCAAAACAGTCAGTGAGGTCTGAATGGCAAGTAAACCCTCACACCGACCAATTTCTTGGTTCCTCTCCTCAAGGAGAGATTTTTTCCCTTTCAAAGTATCTATAAAAAAACACAGACAAACAATGATTGTCTGTTTAGATTCCTGTTGTTGAGGCATACTGCCAGTCAGAAACAAGAGAGATGGGACCAACCAGGGTTGGGTTCTCATAGCAGTCATATGGTCTGCCTCTATACTATGTGTGCCCTTGATATAACCCGAACATTACTAATTTTATATCATACCATAACTATTTTTCCGGTATTATAATCAACACATAGCTAATTTTGTAACATGCCATAAATATTTTTACGTGTTTTATAATTCTTTTTTTCCAAGCTTATTACACATTTTGAAACCTGTCAAATGTGAAATGAGATGTAAAAATACTAATATAACATAGGTTGTCCTCATTACCTGCTCACTAAATAAGTAAAAATTATAGGCAAAAATTAATTGTTAAGCCTCATTACTGTTCAACTACCTAAAAAAAGAGTTTTACGTATTGGGGTTTTATGATGTCACGTTTTCTAACACAGAGGTTGGTAGCTGAAGTGCGGTTCAGGACACTGGACAGTGGTAGCAGTGACAGGACACAGCAGCATATAGCCGTAGATAGGTAACACAGTCTCAGGTAGGTAGTGGACTTGGTACAGCAGCAGATAACAACAGGTAGTAGCCGACCAGCACAACATCAGGAACAGCAGGGGACAGAAGCGCTGGTTAATGCAGGGTTAATGCAGATACATGGATAACTCAAGGGTTAAGTCAGCAAGAGTTCAGCAAACAAGGGTCAGGCTTTTAGGATGAACACCAACGAACTAACTGACGCTGGAGCAAGGGCAGGAAGTTCTTTATAAGCAAACAGACGTAACAGGTTAGTTGGGAGGTAAATGGGTACTGTCCCTTTAAATACTTGTACACTGCCGCATGCGCGCCCCAGGGGACGCATACACATGGTGCAAAAGCCAGAGCGGAAGGGCACGAGTCAGAGCAGGAATGTGTACTGGTGAGTTATACTGAGCGGCGGGGGCCGCCCGCGCAGCAGAGACAGGAGCCAGGACAAGTGAGTGCATTACAGGGGCATAAGAGGATGCCACTGCTGCGGCCAGGACACAGCTAGACCCGCAGATCAGCAAGGGAGCCACGGCATGGACCATGACAGTAACAGTGTATATAGCAATTTGGTAATCTACTGGCAAATAACCTACAATCTTCTCGGCCAGAAGATGTAGAGAGGAAATGTATTTATTTTGTCCTTCAATGCTCTGAATCATCCCATGAGCCACAGCATAGACCGTGACAGTACACCCCCTTATGCCCTCCCCTCCGGGCAAATTCAGTACCTCAAAAAGAACCTGGGGTAACCAAATCCTCCTCGGTATCCCAAGAACTGTCTTCAGAGGAGATGTCAGACAAGTCCCAGTCAACCTATTAGACCTGAGGAGCAGAAACAACAGAAATGGCAGGCAGGGGGAAAGGTGGAAAGGATTCAGAGATGACTTCACAGTCCTGAGGATCTTCTTGCGCTAGAGGCACCTCAATAGGAAAAACCGCATCAATGGGCAGAGAAATGGGTGGGCGGGACTGTTCCAGATGGGCGGGTTTCAGGCAGGATGAGTGGCAATGCTCACCCCATTGGACAACTTCACCTGTTTTCCAATCAAAGGATGGGCCGTGAAGCTGGAACTGCAGAAGACCAAGCACTTATAGAACATATGAACTGGGCAAAACATAGAAGGAAATGTTCTCCTGGTTGGAACTTCCAACTTTCATGGGGTGGGCACGGAACTAGACAGGCTCCTTTAAGATATCCCCATTGACAGATGAGAAACGCAAAGACTTCTCCAAATGGGAGACAGGCAGGCAGAACTTCTCCAGCAGAGACATGTCCAGAAGTGCAGAAACATCAAAGGTAGCACCAGAAGCATAGCAGAGGGAGACCGGAGTGATCAGATGAGGGATGGAAGCACCATTATTCAGGCTCACTTCACCAACAAAACCTTGGCACTTGAGTTTCCAAGGTGCAGCCAGGCGGACTGGACAGTTCTTTAGGTATTTAGGTATTGTCAGGCACCGCCACAGTACAAGCACAGGTAGAAGCTGCGTCGGCAAGTACATTCCTCTGGTGTGAGATGAGTACGGTTCACCTCCATGGGTTCAGGCTGAGGAGACACGGGTGTCTGGTGAGGTAGACTTGGAAACTTGGATACAAGTACAAGGAGCGGAGACTTGAGACAACTGTAAGACAAAGACTGCTGGCAAAGCTCTAGCTCCCTTTCAGCAAAGAGAAAGTCAATCCGGGTGGCTAGATTTATGAGGTTGTCCAGGGTGGTAGGTAGATCACGACCAGCCAACTCATCCTTGATGCGTCCAATGAGGCCCTCCAGAAAGCAGCAATGAGGGCCTTGTTGTTCCATGCAATCTCTAAGGCCAGGGTACAGAACAGGATAGCATACTGGCCCACAGTGGAGTTGCCTTGACAGAACCAGAGCAGAGATGGAGGTATTGTGTCCAGGTTGCTCAAAGATTTTTTTGATGGTGCACAAGAACACTGTCAGCGGATCCCCTCTCTCCCATAGGGGTGAGGTCCAGGCCAAGACTTTGCCTGAGAGCAGGCTGATGATGAACGCCACCATGGCACTAATGGACAGAAACTGGTGTATGGTACACTGGTTGAGGAATCTGCGACATATATGGGGGTCTTGGAACTAACAGACAGGTAGAGACAGGTGCAGGCTGGGACTGGTCATGGCAGAGAGAGGCAGAGCTTCTACAGGTGGCGGAGAAAGTGTAGGTGCCAATACAGACACAGCGTCATGCAGACGGGTGGTAATGGTCTGTAGCTTCAGAGTTGCTCCAGGTGGACACCATGACGGCTTACTATGAAGCCTGGCAAGGTCACTCCAGTGGGAAGTAATGTAACCCCCATGTTTGTATACCTTTCAGCATTGTTTATACAATGTCGAAGGGTGTACTAACGATCGCAAGTACCCTAGGGGAATTTACTGTTAATGTGTGAAAAAAAAAATCTTAAAAATATAAAAATAAATATAAAATATCAAAAGTTCAAATCATCCCCATTTGTCATTTTACAAAAAAAAAAAAAAGCTTACATAAAAGTTACATATAATTAGTATAATGTCCGATCTATTAAAAATCTAACATCATTTATCCCATAGAAGAAAAAAATATTCAAACAGAAAAATTGGGGGTTTTCTTGGTCATTTCATGTTCCATAAATATTGGAATAAAAAATGATCAAAATGTTGCGTCTAACTCAAAATGATACCATTAAAAAGTAAACTTCCGCCCACAAAAAATGCACCTTCACTCAGTCCATAGGTGGAAGTACAAAAATGTTATTGGTCACAGAAAATGGCAATTCAGCACAAATTTATTAATAGAGAATGATTGAATTTTTTTTTACGGTACATAAAACATAATGAAAACCTTACATATTTGGTATTGCTGGATTTTATCAACTGGCAGAATACAAACAATTCATCATTTATACTGAAGAATGAGTGTTGTAAAAACAAAACTCCTGCAAACATGGCAAAAGCATGATTTTTTCACATTTCACCCCACTTCGAATTTTTAGCGGTTTTCTAGTATATGCTAACCGTGCAGAGGAACCAGCTTCCACTCCAGATCAATGCGTCAAAAATATAAACATTTATTGACCCAAAATTTAAAAATCCATATATCAAAAGAGTGAATTGACAATACATATAATGTAGAAAATGAGTTCAGCTTGCGGGACTCAGCTCACGTGTTTCTGAGCAACTGTTCCTTACTCATGGCATGTTATCAGCCTGTGCTGTCTCCGCCTTTTAACTTCTTAAGGAAATTAAGCCTTAATGGCCATGGAGGAAGAACAAAATCTAATGACAGAAAAACGAACTGCAGCCTGAAGACATAAAAACGTAAACAGCAATATACCTATCAATATACATATCAAAACAGATACATTATATCTTGTCAGATAATTCATCCTGATGGGATCCATGTGTTAAAATGATAGATTCACCAAGCCTCCCTGCTCAACAGCTTTTTGAATAAGTCACCATCCCTGGTGGACGAGAAACTTTTTCCACCCTCATAAACGTTAGGGAAGACACATTACCAGAATAACAATGTGAAAAATGGTAATGATATTTTAAAGAAAACCGGTTTAGAGGCATCAGAAAGATGCCTACATATATAATCTGGAGTGGAAGCTGGTTCCTCTACATTGACTGTTTACAAGGCTACAACTATATTTCCTTTTTACCCTGCCTCCTCCGACTGAAGGTGCAGCAAGAGCTGGGTGAGCTGTTACATTTATCTTTGCTTTTTGAAGTCACAGAGTCTTATTTTGCTCCCCACCTGCAATTATATATTCTGCTGCTATTTGCCATGCAACACATTGTATGGTTGAACAGAAGGCATTTACACCAAATTGAATATACATGAGGTGCTATTTCAATAGGGTCAGAGTAAACATATTATATTGATAGCCTTTGAGTTTTTGTACATGGCTGCAGGCAGCTCAGATTTAAGCATGGATGACTATGCCTAAAAACTCAAAGGATCTTTATCCCTGATTTTACCAACATTGTACCTTTTGGCAACAGTGATCTCAAGTCTGCTTTTCTAGTGCTAGAGAATTTGATGTGCAAAGAAATTAAGATATGGTGGGATTTGAATACCATACATTCTTACCTTAAAAAGCATATGATGCCTCGCGGGTTAAAGAGAACCTTTCACATAGATTATGCCCCCCTTGCTGAGGACAGAACAAGCTAGTGTCAGACATTCTGTTTCCAGCGCTGTGTACCTTATTCTGTAAGATGCTGGAGTTTTTATGTATTTATTTAATGCTCAAATCTGCAGTTTTCAGCCAGAAGAGTCATTCGAAGAGTCATTCAAAGAGTCATTTTTTTTCAAACCCCGCCCACCTCAACTGATAAACCTATTACTTTGAATAGGTAGAAACATGTGAATAACTGTCAGTGGGCAGGGCTAACACCTACTCATGAATAAGATTTGAAGGGTAAATGCTCTAAAACTCCAGCATCTTACTGAATAAGGGACACAGCGCTGGAAACAGCATGTCTGATACTAGCTTGTGCTGCCCTCAACAAGGGGACATAATCTATGTGACAGGTTCCCTTTAAGAATTAAAAAAAACAGCTACCACCACATATTGCATGGAATTCACAGAAAAATGGAATCAGATTTAAAAAAGAATTGCTCTCTACAGTTGATGTGTCTCATTGTGGAATATGAACAGGCTAGCCTGTAAGATCTTACGAAGCGAAGTATGGCAGCAAAAGCTCAAGTAGATACATTTTAAAATAGCTCTTCCTATTCGAAACATGGACACGATAGCAAGAAAGTGTTAAAAAACTGGAGGAACACATTATCTCTGTTAAAAATAAAAAAATTCAAAGGATAACACATCCAACCAAATATATTCTTGGAAGCGACAAAATGAGGGGAGTATTGGTCTGAGATCCATTTTACACTAAAAAAATAAAAAAATAATTCCACCCATACACCAAGGAGGGTGAGTTTTCCTGATTTGGATTCTTCAGCGGAAGATACTTCTGGGAATACTTCAGTAGACTTTTTGGATTTACAATCGGAATATAACCGTAAAAATAAGAGTTGGAGGAGGCAAAATGAAAAAAAACTGTTCCGAAACTGAGAGTGACACACAAGACCATGATTCTCCACATTCCTCAAAACAACAGACCAGAAGGTTGGGTAGGAAACATAGAAAGGAGAAGAAAGGGACCATGGAACCTGTGCATGCAGGTTATAAACCTCATGAGTTTAATAATCACTGACAGTCAAATTACAGTTCTATCCAAAGGACTGGGTTTTTCGCTTACAAACGCCTTTAAACTATATAAAACCTTGCTAGATGTCAATAGCTATGAACCTATTGATTTCTTGGATGTCACACTTACAAGTATGGAGGGGAAAAATGTGGAAGTGATTCCATTTAGAAAGTACTGCCCGTGACTTGCTCTTGCTAGGCAATTCTTGTCACCCTCGACATGCTTTCCATAACATCCATGCATTAAGCACAATTGCACGAATCCTGAGAAGTATATTACCTTTGAAAAGGATACATGTGATAAATTAAGATGTCGCAAGTATAAGGATACAACTATAAATGAGGCAGTGCATAAACTAGCGAATTTTAACATGAGAGATCTATTATATGTCAAAAAAGAATGTCCAAACCACCTCTAATGATATAACCTTCTCTACGGGGTATAGCCCCCAATACAACCAGATAATAGGCATCCTTAAGAAACATCTGCCACTCTTGTATGTTGACATTAACTGTAAAAAAATTAATACAGTCTCAAGTAAGGTTTGTCCCACGCTGAGCCGCCACCATAGGCTCCATTTTATCACCCTGCCTTCTTAATGACAACATATCTAAACCGAATACCTGGTTAGGTTTTAAAGGGTTTAAAAAACTGTGGACATGGGGTCTGTACTGCATGAAATGTGCTACGGTTTCAGACACCATCATGTCTTACAGTACTGGGAAAATGTATGATATAAAGACATATATCAACTGCAATTCAAAATTTGTGATTTATTGATTAATTGTGAAATCTGTAGATTACAATATTTAGGATGTGCTACAGGACCACTAAAGGTCCGCATACGTAGGCAACTTATTGACGTCTCTAAACCAGTTTCCTATAAAATATCATCAATTTCTTGCCATGTTTTCCCAAAGTCTTTCTGGTAATGTGTCTTCTCTAAAATTTCTGGGGATGAAAAAGTTTAGGCTGCGGTTGTTAATTTTTCTGTCATCAGATTTTGTTTTTTGTCTGTGGCCATTAAGAGTTAACTTCCTTCATTTGACGCAGGAAGTAGTATAAAGGCGGAGACGCTGATAACATGCTATGAGTAAGGAGCAGTTGCTCTGAAACGTGTAAGCTGAGTCCAGCAAGCTGAACTCATTTTCTACATTATGGGTATTGTCATCCCTATATTACTCTTTTGAAATATGGATTTTTAAACAAGGATACAATTCTATTTCCTTTTACCTTGCCTCCTCCAACTGAAGATGCATAGATGCACATGATGAGAACATTATTGTCCCATTTTAAAAGTCACTGGTCAGACCACACATGGAATATTGTGGACAGTTTTGGTCACCAGTTCACAGGAAAGACATTGTAGAGCTTGAACAGGTTCAAAGGCAGCAGCAAAAGTAATAAAAGGACTGGGTGGACTGAAAGATTATCAAGATTAGGGTTATTTAGTTTAGAGAGAAGATGGCTTTGGGGGGACTTAATAAATATGTTTAAATATATTAAAGGTCAATATAGAGATCTCTTTCAAGATTTATTTATACCCAGGACTGTATCCAGAACAAGGGGGCATCCCCTACGCCAAGAGGTAAGAAACTTTCTACATAAACATAGAAAGGGATTCTTTACTGTAAGAGCAGTGAGACTGTGGAACTCCCTGCCAGAGGGACTTGTCATGGTGAATTAACTAACAGAGTTCAAAAAGGGTCTGGATGTATTTCTAGAGTGTAATAATATGACAAGTTATAGTGACCAGGATTCTGGAGAAGGGTCCTTGATTCAGGGATTTATTCTGATAGCCAGATTGGAGTCGGGAAGGAATTTTTTCCCTAAAATGAGGACAATTGGCTCCTACCTCATGGGTTTTTTTTCCTTCCTTTGGATCAACACTTTAGCACAACAGGCTGAACTGGATGGATGTCTGTCTTTTTTCGGCCTTACAAACTATGTAACTATGTAACACTGTAGAATAAGGGAATGGCCACACGACACTGACTGAATATCAGTTGGATTCTGATTAAAGAATCTGAATGGTATTTTATCGTCTTTTGAACGTTTAGGGGGCCGGTTTCTGTATGCAATTTGCGGATTCGGCTGTCCCCCTAAACACTAAACTGTACATATTCAGACCGTCACAAAATCTGAGCTATGTAGCTTACATTAATTGGCGTCTATGAGCAAGGTTGACAGTCGGTTTTTCAGCTGGTTTTTAAATCCGAAAACCGACTGAAAAGCCTTGCTGTGTGGACATATCCTAATAAGCTGAACTGGATAGACATTTTTTTCAGCCTTAAAAACTATATAACTATTTAACCATAACTATGTAACTATTGCATCTGAGTATTGTAAAATCATGCGTCTTTTTTTCAAAGAGGGTCTTCTCACACTTCTCATCTCAGGATATTTTGAGCCAAAAGTAAAGGTACGTAAGGACACATCTATATAATAATTATCAACGCAAACATCTGAGCAACCTCCCAGATAAAAGTGTTCTTATTAAAAGAACACACTTTCCTTTACCTATAAAAGGGAAGAAAAATGAAGCATAATGTTAACCCTCATACAGACTGTATATGGTTAACATTGTCAGCACACAAAGGGTTACCTTCTGAATCTTTGCAGTAACTGAAATAATGTTTTCAGGTGAGAGCAGAATACTATGTGATTAACAATTATGTGCAATTATAATGCTTGGAACAGTAAGAAGTCACAGACACACTCGGGATAACTTGCCGCTATTTATTGAAAATCAGCAATGTTAGCAGGTTGACCTTGAGGGTTTGCCACATGTTATAAATTCAGCCAGTCTCCTATCTCTCCTTAGGACTATATGGTGGCAGTAGGGCTTGTGGCTTGGTTTTCTGCAGCATGTCTGTGGGACAGGAGTCTCCCTCTCTATATACACATTGGGCGACATGTATGAAGATCGGCACGTCGGAGCGCCCGATTTCATGGGATTTTTAGTGAAAGCTGCGCCTCATTTATGTCGGCGCCTGAGGAGGAGCGCTCATACATGTGGTATAAAGTTCCCTCCCTCGCCAGTGTGTGAGGCGCAGAGCGGAACTTAGGCACAGAAGGAATGCGCCTTATATGTATTACGATTCGAAACAGGCTGGAAATCAGCGAAAAAGCATTAAACATGTTAGTGAATAGCAATAAGAGTTGTCTTTCAAATGAATGAATGAATAAAGTGAAAAATCTAAGTTGAATAAAATACATTGCAATGTATAGAAAAAGTTGATCATTTAAAATTAAAGCAAATACATATAAGCTCTCCAAAGAAAGAAATAATAGCTAGAACAGGTCTTAAAAAAAAGGGAGAGAATTGAACTAATTTTACATTAAATAAGCCAATAAATAAGCCAGCAGGATTTCTTGCTTAATTATTTATTCTTCTTGACAAATCATTTATTTTAGTAGTGTACTGCTGTAAGTGTAGAACTATAGCACATTGCAAGAATTCCGCGCTCCACTTCGACTTCTCCGCTCAGATAGACCACATTCAACTAGGTCTGCCTGTCGGAGCTATCAAGCACTGGAATGCGCCTCACTTTGCCGACCCGCGATCATGCATGCCTCGGAGTTTTCGAATTTGCCGCGTCCCATCCCAGAATGCCCACAGCGCACCCACTGCACGCCCCTTTATGTTAGGCGCATCCGAAAGTGGCGAAGGTTGCGCCTAACAGCGCATCCCTGCGTCCGACAGTGGATTCGGCACGGTGAGGCACAGTATACACCTGAAAACAGGCGCAACTCCCGATCATACATGTCGCCCAGTGTCTCTACAAGCCTCTTTCTCTCTCCTAAGCTGAACCCGGTATCTGTATGTGCTGGTAGCGACAATGGTCTGACCCCAGTTATTGAGCCCCTTCTGTCTCTAGGTGCCCTATGTTTACATCTCCCTCTCTGCTGACGGCCTGCTCTCTTGTTTGATCTCTCTTTATGAATTAACTCCTATTTCCCAGGTCATTTCTAACCATCACATTCTCCTGGTGCTCCTATACCACCTACTATCAGAAGAGACAACCCTAACAACGCAGGGCAAATTTATGGTGTATCATGTGGTGAATGTGAGGCTGTACCCTGATGTAAGTGCTTTGACCCTAATGATTTAACCAAAGTGACCTATGGTCACATTGACTATGGTAATTCAGTCAATGCAATTTTCTGCAACACAATGTGATAGAGTATGATCATCAGGAGGTACTTTGGTGCAGATTGGGTCCCTTCTTCTTCATTGGTTTGTGAAAAATACAGAAAGGTTCTGAAATACTTGAAGTTCTGAATTACTTGAATACTGTAATGGGAAGAAAAGATTCCACCCTGTCTTTTAGGAGGTCCCATGGTTTAGGATGTTTAATGAGTCCCATTAGAATCAGTTGAGATGGATTCTCCAAAAGGGTTTTCTCACCGTGCTGTTTCACAGAGCCAAAGCCAGTTTTATACTCCTTATACTTCCTGGTCAGGCTGTGGGTGTGTCTATAGTAGTGATTGACACATCAGCTCTGATATTTCTAGCTATTCCTGTTACACTTAAATGAGTGCAAGAGACTTATAAAGTGTACTATACAAGGATACAGAACTCTAAAGACTGAACACTTCTCATTTAGTTAATTAAGTAAAGTATGTTGCTAGAGAAAAGACTGCATGGAGTGACTCACCATAGACAAACTGACTAAACTATGACAGCATGGAGCAATGAGAGATAAGAGAGAGCAGGGGGCAGAGATGGTCATAACCAGAGAAACTTGTGTGTGCTCTAAGAAGAGATAAAATCTTCCTCATCTCCTGAACAAAGCAAAATAAAAAAACAATGTATTTATTAATAGTCTTCATTTAGCTTTCCCTACATGTTAAAAGCTAATCATTGTGGTGAGGAAACCCCTTTCAGAATAGTCCAAGCTATTCACACAGGGCTAGGGCTCATAGCCTGGGGAAGATTAGCTGTTATCCTATGGCAATTATGAGTACTGGTATGGATATGTGTTTTGAGGTGCTGGTTAGTAGGTCCTCACTGATGGCTGGGAAAGCTTTATCATAGCTAGAGACCAGAAATCCTTGGATTTTCTTTGGTATTTTCTGTGTACAAAGTCAATCCAGTTGTTTGAGGCCAGTTTAAATAAAAATCCTTTGCTTTAGACTGTACTTCCCGATGCACCACCGCTATCATCCCCCCATATGTATACTTCATTTGTGATAGCTCTGCACTAAACTTTAGTGAATATGCCATGTCTTTCTTATAGTTGAGGCACAGTAGCACATCTGTTCATTTTCTGCATGTCTTAAACACCAGGGTGCCTATTTAGTGTAATTGTTTCTTTTGAAAGCTTTATTCATAAGGTATGCCAAATTGACCAAGGTGTCAAAAGAAAATGAATCTCAGAGTTATTTAATTCACTTCAGGAAAAAAAATTCTTTGTGAAAAGCCCCCCTTTTTAAAATTAAATTTTTAATTTGGGGGTAACCCAAAAAAAAGGGAACCCAATTTCTAAACTTTTTTTAATTAAAGGAAAAAACCACGACCCCCCCAAAATTGGGCCAACCCACCACATAAAAAAACGGGGTTTAAGGGAATTTGTTTTTGGGTTTTTTTTTTTAAAAATGTTCCCCCCCCTTGGTTTTTTTTAGGGGAAATTTTATATTTTTAATGT
The DNA here is from genome assembly GCA_025379985.1 of Phyllomedusa bahiana. Lineage (NCBI taxonomy): Eukaryota > Metazoa > Chordata > Amphibia > Anura > Hylidae > Phyllomedusa > Phyllomedusa bahiana. The sequence goes on along the minus strand of JAODAL010010981.1, from coordinate 55,515 downwards.
ATTTAAATTTTAATTTTATATTTGAGGAATTTTATTTGAAAGTTAAATCTCCCCTTTTCCACTGGGATTTTTTAGTAAAAAATGTGATAAATTTTTTTTTTATTTGGGAGGTAAAACCCTTTTAAGCCCCCTTTCAAATTTTTTCCCCTTTTTGCGCTAGAGTTTAATTTAAATAAAATTTGAAACCAACCACCCTTTTTAAAGCCCCCTTCCTTTTTTGGCTGTTTTACTTTCCAAAATAAAAGGGTTTTTCAAAAACCGAAAAAATGGTATAAAGGGAAACCAAAATGGAAAAACATGTTTGCATGGGTCCTGGGCCCAACCCCCAAAATTGGGGGCACCCCTTTTAAAGACTATTTAACCCTCTTTTCTTCTGCCAACTATTTTTGTGCCCCTTTTTGGTCCCCATTGACCTTCCAAAAATTTTGAGTGAACCCCGAAAAAAATTAAAAAATGGGGAAAAAAAAAAATTACTTAACGCCATTTTTGCAATTTTTTGTTTTCTGGATTAAACCTTTTGGGGAAATAAATGATGTCTTACCTGTATTCTGCAGGTTACTATGTAGGGTTTTCATTATGTTTTAGTACTGTTAAAAAAAAAAGGGGGGTCCATCCTCTTTTTTTCCCCACGGCCCCCATTTTCTTTTAACCAATAATTTATTTGTTTTTCTGCCTTTGACCTGAATGAGGGTGAAAAATTTTGGGGGCCCTTAAGGAATTTTTTTTTTAAATATTTTTTTGGGGGATATTTGTAAAACCTTTTTGAAAATTTTTAAAAACCCAATTTTTTAAAAGGGGACGTAAAATTTTCCCAAAAAAAAACCCAAAAAATTTTGGGTAAAATTCAGATTTTTTTTTTCTTCAAAAGTTTTTTCAGTGAAACAGGATAAATAAAGGTTATATCTTAATAGATTTTACTTCGACTTGCGGATGAAAAACCCAATTTAACCCAATTTATTTACCAATTTTTTTTATTATTTTTTATATTTAAAAATTTAAAAAATTTATTTTAATTTTATATATATAATATATTATTTTATATATAAAATTATTTTAAAATATATAAAAATATATATATTATAAAATTATATATATATAAAAACCCTTGGGGCCTATAGGGGAAAAAACCCTAAAAATTTCTTTTGAATCAAAATCCTTAAAAAAAGAAAAATTTTTCTGATTGCTTTTAATTGCAAAAGCATCTTTAAATTTTTTCCCCAAAATTTTTTTTTTAATTTTTTCAGAAACCCCGGCCTTTATTTTTAAAAAATTTTAAATAAGGGCCCCTTAAGTTTAAGACCCTAGAAAACCCCTTTTCTATAGCTTTTTTCCTAGTGAAAGACACAATGAACCCTGAAGACCAAGACTAGAGAACATGTGGCGGAAGCCCTGTTTAGGATCTGGAAGGTTGAACACATATGCTACTTAGTGGCAACTCAGCTTGGAGAGACAGGGGGCCAATTGTCCCCAGTTTTTTTGCCCAACAGGGAAACACCTTTTAAACCTTTTTAAAAACCTTAACAGCCCACAGGACCCCCTTACTTTCTGCTCCCTTAGGGGTTTTTTCCCAATTTTAACCTCAACTATCCTCCTCCCCCCAAAACCAACCCAAGGGGGGGGGGCCCTTCGGGGCTCTTTTATCTTCTGTTTCCCTCACCTTCTTCCTGCTCACTATACTCCCTTCAACCCTGCTCCGCCCGGACTGTTTCCTTCCTTTTAACCCCCTCCCAATCCACTTTTCTTTGTCCTTTCTTTTGGGCTCTTCATCTTCATACCTTTCTTTATCCTTACTTTCCACCACTTTTTCCTTTTTCCTTAAATCCCCTTCGTTCCCGGAAAACCTCACCTTTTTTTTTTCCCAAAAGGGGGTTTAAAATAAAAAATGTTTTTTTTTTGAAAATTTAATTTTCAAAATGTTTTTAAAAAAAACATAAATTAGGAGGGGCAAAAAACACTTTTCGGGAACCTATTATAAACACTTTCATGTTTTCCCATGTTAACAAGTAGCCCCAGTTTTACCCATCCTGAGGATGTTTCTAAATCCATTTGAAAGGGAAACCCCAACACTATTGAAAAACTACTCTACACTAGTGCAGAAAAAATGTCCAAAAAATTTTTTCCAATATCCAACCAGGGAAAAAAAAGCAAAAAATTCCCTTTTTTACTCAAATCAAGTGTAAACTCAAAGGGAAATTTTAATTTAAGGGCCAGGGGCCAGAACCCTTTTGTTTCCAAAAACCAAAAAAAAGGTTTTTTTAGTCAGTACTATGTGGGGCAGATTGGCCCTGTAGAGTGTTTTTGAAAAATGAAAAAGGGGAAAATTAAATTTAACGGTAAATTAAAAATTTTAAAAAAATTAAATTAAAAGTAATAAAAATTTTAAATGAACCTTTAAAAAAACAAATCTTTTCCCCTTTTCTAAGTTATCACAATTAAATTTAATGATCTTAAAATTTTGTTTAAAATTTAAATTTGGGTTTGTTTGCCCCAAGAATTAAATCAAATAAAACAAAAAACTAAGGCCACATTATGAAAACTGTTTAAGGTCTAAAACCACTCTTTTGCCCATAGTAAAGCAAACTTACAAAACTATTTAAAAACCTATGGGGGGGACCGTTTCTAATTTCTATTTTTAATAAAATGAAAGTTTTTTTAAATAAAGGGAACTTTTCCCAAATAAAAATAACAACAAACTAAAAAAAATGAAATTTCATTCAAATCAAATTCCTACCCTATCCTTATCTAACTATCTATCTACAAATCTTTCTATCAAACAGTATCTCACAAAAGAAAGTCCCACCCCTCAAATTTTTTGTAATCATTGAATTATATATTTTCAGGGTTTTTTCCAAACAATTAAAAATTTTGGCCCAACTTTGATTTTAATGCAAAGGTAAAAATTTGTCCCATTTTTGTATAACATTAAAAAACTTGGTTGCCCTCAAAATAACTCAACCAAACATCAATGCCCTAATCCGCTGGAAAAAAAAAAGATGAAGCACGGGAAACCAAAAAAATTTATTTAAGAAAGAAAATTCAGGACAGGGATTATTGGACCCATTTCCTGGGGTCGGGATAACCAAGAAAAAACTTTTTTGGTCCAGAGGGGGTTCCTTGAAATTTGGGGCCAAAAAAAGGTGAGGACTTTAAAAAACAATTTTTTCTTTTTCTGTAGTCAAGCTTTTTTGGTGAAAAGTGCATGGTTTGGGCTTAAAATGAGTGCTGGCAGCTAGGGGAAACCCAACTTTTTCATTAAAGGGAACTATGAAAGCCAGCAATGTACTTTTCAAACGGGAAGCAAAACATAAAACCCCCTTCCCTTCGGGGCTGCGGGGGAATTTTTTCCCAAACCCAACATAATGCCCCCAAAAATACACTTATAAAAACAAACCCACTCCCTTTGGCTAAAGAAAAAAAGGGAAAGATGCTGCCCCAAGGGAAAAATCTTCAACCTAAACCCCTATTGAGCAATTTGTCGGGCCATCCACAAATGGAAAGGGGAGGCTCTAAAAAGCACCAGCCCCTGTGATGTCTAAAGGAGGGGGTTTTAAAAGAATTCCACCGGCGGGCAACCTATAAAGCTCCAGTGAATTCCATGCCCAGGAAGCTAAGGCAGTGCCTTAAAATAATGGGGGCCACACAAAATATTGACAATTTGGACACAATTCATCCATTTTCTCTTAGGGATGTACTTTGGTGTACTTTGCACCAAAAAACTGTTGACGCTCTATTCTCTAAATAAATGAACTGTCATACATCAAAAATAGGTGCATTTTACGACAGCCATGACACATTTGAATGAGCCTAAAGCAGGCGCATCAAATATACTAGCAATGATATACTATGTCCCTAAATTATGCTTCTATGCGTCTAGATTAGGCACATCAATTATACTATGCAAGGCAGACCACACGCCAGATTTTTGACAGGTTCATTCATTCAGGCGCGCTATACACTCATTTCATGCACCTTAAAGCTGGCGTGGCGGCAACTCTTTTCTGACATGTCGCCCATAATATTTATCTATATCTATCTACCTAACTTACCTGTCTCATATCTGTTTACTTCTTTATCTATCAATGTGTCTATCCATTTGTATATCTATCTGTTAGCTATCTTACTTATCTTATTTATATCTATCTGTCTTTCTACTATCTATCTATCTATCTATCTATCTATCTATCTATCTATCTATCTATCTATCTTATCTTTGTTTCTATCAATCTCTATATCATCTATTATTTTATCTATCTATTTATCTATCAATCTATCTATCATCTATCTTGTATTTATTTTATTGTGTTTCAGCATGAAAACTTTAAAGCAAATATCAGAATTTTTTTTACATATCTGAAGAGTTTACAGTCAGAAGTATGTTGATATTTTTGAATATTTCATGCATGTAAAATTTAGTAACCTTACAAGTTATTGGCAGTACAATTTCTTCAAATTTCCCCAATGGGATAACTGATAAAATTGCACCCTTGCATAAATCCATCCTACTTGCTGAGCTTTCAGATTAAGAGTTGAAATCCATTACCCTTTTTTCAATGTCATGTCTGGAGACTTTATTGAAAGCATTTCATGCGGCATTAGCAGTTTTATGGGCAATGTGGAAATCAAAGTGTCAGAGCTGTGTAAGGGCTTGTCATACAAGAGATGGGGAAACCACTTCTAGAACCACTTTGTTAAATCAATTGAAGATCTCCTATGGCATTTACTGTAAAACCTTGTTATGCAAAAGTGCTTTAATTTAGTTGTACCATGAGGAAAGTGTGTGTTTTTTTTCCTTCTGTCCATTCATTTGGAAATACATTTGATGTGATGGGCTGCATTAAGTGACCTACAAATATAGGAAAATCAAGTGCTTTGTATTAACAAATAGAGCTAATTGTACGTATCATAATCCCAATGCATGCCAAGCAGATGGAGTACATTTGATTGAGATGAATAGTAAAAGATAACTAAGTCTGTAGCACTTGTTGGTTATAGTTAAGTTTCATTTGTATACTTCAAATGTAGCATTGGTTAGACACTCACCACTTCTCCTTAGATGTGTTCAATTTGTTGTTTTAGAAATTTTACTTTTGTTTTTAGAGCAATTTTTTGTCAGTTAAATCTCTGTGCAATTGTAAAAATCCAGAATTTATGGTAAATGCGCTGCAGAAGCCAATGAACAGTGTAAAAACTTTGACAGCAATTATTGTTCTAATGCATTTTCAATATGATATAAACCAATTGCAAACATAGTTCTAATTCTGGTCATAACTATAGCTATACATTTTAATGACAGTTGTCCAGAAAATATTCAGTATTATTTCAGTTCACGATGATATAGGTTTAAAGCTGCTTTCCCAGAGCCTGCTCATCACAGTCAGCTTCAGTCTCTCACTTTCTGGTTCAGGCTGTGGTTGGTTCTACAGCGGTTCTGTTATTTCTAGCTGGGCCTGTTAGAAGTACGTTGGTAATGGTGAGGTTTTAACAGCAGAGTAGAAGTCTACAAAATTCTAGAGGATTGAAATTGTGAGTAAGAAAAATAAGGAAGCCCCTGTGCTGCTGATAAGAGACCTGTTTTGGTCTAAAACTCACTGTTTTGCCCATAGATTACTATGGGCAAAATAGTGAGGTTTAGACCTAAACAGTTTCATACCTGTGGCCCATAATTTCAATCCAAGTGGTGCGGAAACAAAATAGGTGATGGTAAGAATCTGGTGTCGTCAATCACACAGGTAGTTACAGCAGATCATATTTAAAACAGAAGCTGCTCACGTGGATGAGTTGTACTAATTATGGTACAACTCATATGTGCACATATATAACCACTGACAGCTGAGGTTTCAATACACTGGGATCGTAGCACTTCTAATCGGATCCACAGGAACAGAATACAGGGTAAAGAACTCCTTAGACAAAATCACGAAGTGCTGATGGAACTAAGCACTCGGAGGAGGTACAGTATGTAGCATGACACTTAAAATAATCTTTGTGTCCACATTTTTTAAAATACAGTAGTACAGAGACAGAACGTGCTTAATGTGTTATCTCATACTTCTTCAGTATATTCTTCACAACAGTATGGATAGAAACAGATCTATTGACGGGGTAGACCAGAAACTGTGTAACCATTTACAAACAGTATCACTTCTGATAAGAGACACTATTCTATTATTACTGTTCATTTGAGTAAAGTTCTAGTTCTAGTTTGACACGCCATTTTCAGTTTCGTTCTCAGCTGCTTTCTGCACTTTTGGAGGCCATCCAATCAGTACAGAGCACAGAGAAGTGTCAGAAACATCATCGCTGAGGTGTAGGGCTCTCATTGTCTGTTAAAATCACCTAACCATGTTATATATATATTTCACTGTATTGCCTTGTGAACGCCATTTTCATCTCACTCTCTGTACTGTACAGACTGCTCTTAGTTAGTTAGATAGCATTTTCCACTCCATAGACAACAATAGTTAGGGAGTTTGGTATTGCTGGCTGCATCTTTTACACACCCAGAAGCTGTTATTTGGCAACATTTGCAGGCTCGCATAATGCCTAACTCTCATGTACATGGATATGTATTATACAGAGTGCTTGAATTTGCTAAATCATACTCAGTGCTCAAAAGTTCAGTTTTTGCAGTTTTTTGGGTTCAGTAATTGTACTACACACCGTCTCCAAATCTCCTATGTGTCAAAGGGGCTTTTGGGCCCCCTCAGGATGCAGGGCCCCGTACAATCTGCTACCACTGTACCTCCTATAGCTATGCCCCTGCTTGCAAGCTGTGCTCATCTTTTCAGAAAGGAATGAAGTATTTTACCATCCAGTTTACTGTTATGGATGGTAATTCCAGCTTCTCCTCACCTTTATAGGTATAAAAATTAACCAGAACATCTTCTCCCATAGACTTTAATGGGGTTCGAGTTCGAATAGAGCTTCGAACCGAACTCACAAAAGTTTGAGCTTCTAATCGAACTAGAACTTTTTACTGTTCGCTCAACACTAGTTGGCAACCCATGATAACGTCGCAGGCAAGGCGATCAAACACCTAAATGTTGTGCAGCACTGTTTCTCAATCCCTTATATGCCCCAAATTGGGTTCAGGGTTATCTATGATCCTGGCTATCAGCGGCAGATCTTAGCTGTAACTAACACTGTAACTTTCCACATATGAAGCAGACTAAGCAGATGACTAATGAGATCACAATCTATGTAAAAGTCAGGAATAACAAAGCTGTAAGGCCTTTTCCGCATGGCACGGATTATCAGCTGGTTTTAAAGACGGTTTTTGGTTTTGAAAACCGACTGTAAACCGGCTGACAAACTTTAAAATGGACGTCAATGGAAAACCCGTGCAGTGGGGACTGCCGGCGATCCGAAAAACATTGAGCCCAGTTTTCGAACATCTGAATGCCAGGGGAGAGGGCTTTTCTCCGCAAACCACAGAGAAAAGCCATTCCACGGCGGCCGTATGCACGGCCACAAAACAGTGCAAATACCGATCGGGATTCCCAATCGGTATTTGCACTGTGCTGTGTGAACAGCCCCTAAGCGTTTCCTCAGGCTCATGTACAGTACAGTCCATACAGTGTAGAAAAATTTTTTTTAGCCAGATTAACCTGTTTCCAAGGGAGAAGATTATTCTAGCACAGATAAAGAGCAATACAGGACATAATACACTGTAATGTACTGTAGAGAGGTGCCACTAGACTGCTAATCACTGCATGTGACCCAGTAATATGGATATTATACTAGTAAAGTCCTCATGTCAATTGGCTGGCTCCTCCACGAATATAAATAATTTTAGTGGCACTGTATGTTGAAGTAGCTTTGAGTTACAATAGTCAAGGAAAGACCATTGTATATTGAAAATGTTGAGGTCATTGTAACTTGAAGCACCACTGCACATTAATGGTGGGCTCACAACTTGTTGAAGAAGAATGATTCCAATGATATATTTTGGGTCAATAATTCAAGCTGGTCACTTCTGATACCAATTGGAAGCAGCACAGGTTACCAGAAAATTGCATTATCTATCTCCCAATGAATGTTTTCAGCAGACAATTGACCTGGGTGATTGATATCAGTGATTGATGGATCAAGGAAAATAACAATGAGTTACCTTTGTTCTGCTTTCCTATACAGTCGCTAAGTTTCCTTAAGAATCTTTAGCTTGAGGTGTGAAATACTGCATGTTTCTGTTTTAGCCAACATTCAGGCAAATTTCTTATTACAGAGCCCTGGTTTAACCATTAAAAATAATGGAAGCCGATCTCCATTTCACCATTTCAGCCTCATTTGCCTTATATGCTTAAAATATGACTTGGTGATAGGAAATTCAGGTAAAGCTAGGTTTCATAGATGTGGTGACCTCTACTTCCTATTTAAAGTTTCCTCCTCTGTCCTGATATCAGTTCATTGTTTTATTAGTTCAGTTGCATTTATATTTTTCTTATGTTCTTGTTTCATTTAAGGTTCTATAGCTTGTATTGTAAATTACTACATTTTCATATGCAAACTAGAGTTGGTCATTGCTAACACAGAAAATTGCCATAGTCTGGCACTCCTATTTACCATGTGTATGGTAGTTTTAGCAGAATTTGAGTTGAAAAAAACAAATTAAATATCAGGTTATAATCAGTGGATGGCCAATTTTTGACCTAGAACAAACTTCTATAGGATAACAACCCTCAAATCTCATTGTTCTTCAAGCGTGTTAAGTAATGATATAAAGCTGCAGTAGTACTTTTTTGTAACGAATTGAAATGTATGTCCTTTTTGCATATTGTCCTGGACCACTGATTCATCTTGTGAAGACAACTTTTAAGATAAAAAAGTTTTAAAACCCGACCTCTAGCTGTTATACCAGTGGAAGCTGTAGCATGCTGTACATTTTTCCTACAGCGGTCAATACCGGGGGAAATAAAGTATTATATCTGTACATTTAGATTAATGCAAAAGAGCTACCAGTGGTGTGGAGTGTATAGTTAACCCCTGCGGGTTGATCCAGGTGTGAGAAGATGGTGCAACAATAACATAGATGGGCACAGTCTTTAGTGATAGAACACCAGCTTTATCTGGAGAGGAACTGAAGCTTGGAAGCCACAGTGTCTTATAATTAGGTACATAATTCTGGCTATAAACATCCGGGTGGTGGCTCTATATCTCTGCATTCTGAAACGTCCATGCAGAGATTGCAGCAGCACACTTGTGTAGCTGCTCAAGTGGAGGATCAGCTATCAGCGTTAGCTAAGTTTCCAGTGAGAAAGCAAGGAATAGTTTATTACCGTCCCTCTTTTCCAGATCACTGTATATACAGACTAGCAGGAAGCCTCCTGGCTTTCTGTTTCCCGATGCTGGGAGTCACGTGACCGCCTGGACAGCATATACTGCAGTTACTATAGAGATCAGCTCTGTTGTAAGTACAGGGGGTTGTTTTCTCCTGTACTTCCCCTGCAGCTGGGGCTAATATACAGTTTCCGCCCCAGTCACAAGGGAAATCAGAAAAAAAAAAAAATAATAATAAGCAAAAATTCCCCCCAGAGTTCTTTTTGTGACTTTATGGTGAACACAATATGTAAAATAATGTAGAAATAAAACAATACACACATTAAAATATTCTAATAAAAATATTAACAACCCAAACCACATCTTTTAGGTGATCTAAAACTTTATATCACCTATATATAAATGTCCGTGATGTAAAAGTAACGCAATCACAAAAACTTTTTTTAGCATGAAAACTTTTTACCTCTCTTCTTTACATATATATATATATATATATATATAAAAGATAGAGATATATACAATCAGTATACATATACAGTATCTATAAATTAAATGTGAAAATTACATGTAAATAAAGCCTACCATATCACAGAAAATGGCAAAAAAATAAGTAAAATGACCGAGCACGAAAATGCATTATAGCTAGAGATGGGCGAATCGATTCTAACGAAGTGGAATTCGTTTAGAATTTCAGGAAAACTTCGGTTCGGAACGAAGTCGAACTTTGGGGTACTTCGGGGTGAACGAAGTGTGCTTTTGATTGATAAAATGGCTGCGAGCACATGGGCTACATGGGGCAAAGCACTCTGGGAGGAAGAAGGGCATAGCCTGCATGACACCTGCAGAGGTGAAGCCAATCAGAGACCGGCGGGATTCGTGACGTCACCGCACTATATAAGTCCGGGCGCGACGCCGGGAGCTCACACTCCTCTCACTGTGTTCATCAGGGAAGGTACTGCCGCGGCTGATAGCTCTTACTGAAGAATTGATTTTTATATAGCGATTTCTGTGGGGTGTTTCAGCTTGTCTCAGAGATTGTTCTCTTAATGTTCTATTTCTAATTTTTTGGAGTATTGGATCTGAAATCCAGTGTGCGTCCAATGAGCTGCATATACATTCAATATCCAAGTGGGATCTAAGCCATTTCCTGTTGTATTCATTTAAAGAAACAGCGTTTTTACAATACAAATACCACTTCATTTTTGGCTGCTCAATTCTATTGCGCAATTTACATCCAGGGGTTAATTAAGTGTTGTTTTGCTGTGTGCTGACCCCAAGAAACCGTCTTTTTCAACGGCCAAAATATATAAATTTTTCCTGTAGCCTAATTCACGAGCAAAGGTTAATTACAACTGTATCTCTTGTTGTGGGCGTAGAAAACACAAAATTGTAAAAAGCTACAAAGCTACTATTTTGTGGGGCCCAATTTTTTTGGCGCAATTTACACCCAAAGGGGTTTAATTAAGCGTTTTTTTTGCTGGTGTGCTGAAAAAAAAACCTCTTTTTAAAAGCCAAAATATAAAAATTTTTTCCCTGTACCCAAATTTCACAAGCAAAAAGGTTTAAATTAAAAAACTGTATCTCTTGTTTTGTGGCTTAAAAAACAGCAATTTTAACACCTAAAAAAAACCCCCCAAAAATTTTTTTTTGTGGGTTTCAATTCTTTGGCCAATTTACTTTCCGGGGGTTAATTAAGCGTTTTTTTTTTTTTTGGCTGGGGCGGGCCCCAAAAAAACCGTTTTTTTTAACCCAAAAAAATTTTAAATTTTTCCTTTTTGCCAATTTCAAAAGAAAAGGGTTTTAATTACAACTGTATCTTTTTGTTGTGGGGCTAGAAACACGAAATTTGGGAAACACGCTACAAAGCTACTATTTTGTGGGGCCCAATTCTTTGGCGAATTTTACTTCCGGGGGGTTAAATTAAGCGTTTTTTTGCTGGTGTGCTGCCCCAAAAAAACCGCCCTTTTTCAACCCCCAAATTATAAAAATTTTTTTCCCTTGAAAGCCTAATTCACAAGAAAAGGGTTTAAATTACAACTGTATCTCTTTTTGTGGGGCCGTGGGAAAACACGCAATTGTAACAGCTAAAAAACTACTATTTTGAGGGGTAAATTTTTTTTCCCCCGAAATTTCATCCGGGGGTTAAAAATTAAGCTTTTTTTGCGGGTTTTGTGTGACAAAAATAAACCGTCTTTTTCCCAACCCAAAAATATATAAATTTTTCCTGTAGCCTTTTTCACAAGCAAGGTTAATTAAAAACGGGTATCTTTGTTGTGTGGCGTAAAAAACCCGCAATTGAAACATGCTACAAACTACTATTTTGGGGGGCTAAATTTTTTGGGCCCGCAATTTACATCCGGGGCGGTTAATTAAGCGTTGTTTTGCTGGTGTGCTGCCCCCCAAGAAACCGTTTTTTTTTCCCAACGAAAAAAATTTTTATAAATTTTTTTCCTGTACCCTAATTCACAAGAAAAGGGGTTTAATTACAAACGTATCTTTGGTTGTGTGGCGTTAAAAACACGAAATTTGTAACACGCTACAAAGTACTATTTTTGTGCGGCTCAATTTCTTTGGCGCAATTTACATCCGGGGTTTAAATTTAAGCGTTGTTTTGCTGGGGGTGCGACAAAAAAAAACCGTTTTTTTCAAGCCAAAAAAATAACCTTTTTTCCTGTACCCCAAATTCATGCCCCAAAAGGTTAATTAAACCCGTTTGTGTTTTTTAACTTTTAGTAAAACCCACAGTTTTTTAAAAAAACGACAAAAACCCAATAAATTTTTCCTGGCCCCTTTGGGGAGCTTTAATTTAAAATCCAAGGGTTCCCCAAGGCTTTTTTACGGGGTTTTCTTTTGGGAGTCAAAAACAGGGTGTAAATTTATCATATACAGATATTTTCATAAAACAGTGCCCTGTAAAAATTTTAGAACAAACAGTATGTCAAGCAGAGATGTGGCAGGCTCTGCCCCCAGCGGGGTGGCAGTGGCAAAAACCATTCCGGGAAAACGGGCCCCAGGTCCCCAGCACAGCAAGGGGCGTCGCAGCGGGGGCCCCCCTCGGTGGGGCCCAAAACTCCCGCTGTCCTAGGGGCCGTGGTGTTTTCAGAAACCCAAAGGGTTCTTGTTTGGTTGACTGGGTCATCCCTTCCCCCCCAGAGAAAACTGAAAACCCCCCACCCAAAGGGGTCGGTGGGAACCTCAGCACAACCTTTAAATTTGGCATGGCCCGGGGGCTTTTTCACGGCCCCCCACCTTTTCCCCCACCCCGCCTTTTGTCCCACCCGGGTTCCCTCAGCCAAGATTTTACTAGGTGGTCGGGGTCAGCCAACAAAATTTTAGCGGGGAAAGAACAATTTGAGGAGGGCAGTCAGCAGCAAATTGGCAGGGGAAGAAAAGGGGGCCAAAATCCCCTGCTTTTTTTGCAGAAAGGGGGGCAAAGTTTTAGATGTGGAGAGTGGCAGGGGAGGTCATGTTTGGGGAGAGGTCAGCCTGGGCATCCCAAGCCCGGTATGAGGAAAGCAGTGCGATGAAACACAAATAGATGTTGATTTTCCCCGCCCCGCATTGGGACCCGGGGGGTGAGGCAAGGGCTTCATCATGTCAGGAAAAGAGGCGTCAGCTTTGCGCTCAGGCAGCAGGCGCACCCGGCAAGTGGGACGTGGGGCCGTGGGGCCCAGAAGGATAGCAGCATTGTGGGGTCGGGACCAAAAACGGCCACGGGAAAAAAACCCCGGTTTCGCAGGTAAAGGGAAAGTAGCAACACGGGGGCTCGCGGGGCAGCGGCGGAGTAGCCCCTTAGGCGGACCCGGTTGGCGGTAAAAACCCGAAAATGGGCGGTGTGGCATTTCTTTGCTAAGCACCGGGGGAGCCGAAAAAGGGTATATTTTAGAATCTGTGGGCAGAAAGTGAAGCGGGGCCAGGGAGAAAAGGGTTGACCAGGGGCCCTCCCAAAACCACATGCAGCGTCACCTTTCCGGTGCCGGGGAAAAAAAGTGGCTCAGAGGGGTTTGGCCACCCCTTCCCCGCGCAAACAGCAGCAGCGCGGCCCATGGCACGCTTTGCCATTGCAGCCAGTAAAGGGGCTCCACCCCTTTTCAAAAGGGGAGCTTTTTCTTTTTGGGACTTCATCCCCCGGTCCAGATGCCCTGCTCCCCCGTACCATGGCGCCAGAAAAGCCCGCACGAGGCGATTTGCAAAAGAAAACAGTATGGCCCAAAAACCATCCAAAAGGGCAGCAGCGGGACCGTGCTCCTGCCCAAGTTTTTGGGTATTGATCCCCCCTTTCCAAAGGGTGGACCTGCCCCGTTCAAGAAAACTAATGTTGTGCCGGCCGAGAGGGGGGTTTTCCAACCCGAAAATTTTTTTTCCCCAAAAAGGCAGCCCAGCATTTCATAAATATTAGAACAGAAGGTGGGTCATTCCTTGAGTTAAATCGGTTTGTTCCAAGTGCCCGGGCAGGCGGACGTCTAAGGCTGTTACTAGGGTTTCAGGGCCAGTACATGCCCTTTTACGGCCCACGGGGTAAATGTGTTCCAGCCCAGGCACCCCAAACCCAACTTGGACGGAGACGCCGCTTTTTCCTCCAGTTGCCCAAACGGGCTGCACCTGCCCCAAATGTCCCCCTACCCCCCCAAACCCCCCACCCCCAAATTCTCGGGCCCCCCCAAAAGTACTGCCCCCATCAAAACCAAACTGTGTAGGCACAGCGGGGTCACCAGTTTCTACACCTGGCTTGCCTCGGCGAACGGGGGAAAGTCACACAGGGGAGGAACTGCTTCCCGTCATGCAGCAAAAAAATCGATTTAGGCTTTCTCCGCCCAACTGCAAATGGAAAAAATGGGGACGGACAATGGAGGAACTGGTTCCGCGCTGCACCGAAGGGGGATTGGGCCATGCGCCCTGCATGGCGACAAGGGTTTAAAACTGTTGTTGGGAAAAGGGTTCCCGAAGGTTTTTCCACCCTCTTCAAAACATCTGAAAATGGCCCGGAAACTGTGCACACTTTTTTCCATTCGTAAAAAGCCAGGGAAAACCCTCCTCCCATTGCAGGGCCCGAACCCCCCCCAACACACTCTGATATGCGATGTTTCCACCCCCGGAAACCAGCCTTTCACAGGTTTGGGCCGAATGTAAAGAAAAAGAGAAAGGCCATTAAAAGATTTTTGATGATCCCGGCAGACAGAAGTACTTTCCCCCCTGTTTCCCTTTTATGTAAACCCGTGGGCCCCTCATTTCGTGACACCTGCCCTTTGTTGAGGCCATTCGAGGAGCGACGTTTTTTTGTTTATTTGCCCGGACTACGGGATAATAAGTCAATTTTCCAAAAGCTTTATGTCCTGGAACAGATGCCTTAAAAATCTGTCTGGGCAGGGGACTGGAGAAAGTGGGCGATACACTCGTGGCCAAAATGATTTCCGGGGGGGACTGAAATGGAGGGGCGGAGGAGGACATTGGAAAAAGAAGCATTGTTGGGGAAATGAGTGGAATTTTTTACCCGGGGGGACAAGAGAGGAGGGGCAGGGGCAGCTGGGGGAGGTGGATGGAAGATGAGGGAAAATGAGGCAGATTAAACCCAAAAAGCACCGTGGCAGGGATAAGTGGAAAAAGGAGGGGAAAGGGGGCCCCCGGGGCACTTGTGCAATGGCCCCCAGCATGCTGGATTTGCCTTGGGTATGGACAGCCGAATAGTCAGCATTTCCGGCCAAGGGGTGACTTTTGGCTCTCCAAACCCCATTTTGGGCCCTCGCTACCGGTCCAAAAAAGGGGGCCTTTTTTTCCCCCGCCCAATTTAGAGGGGGAAAACAAACTAAAAATTTAGGGAAAACCTCCCTAATCAGTTGGCCGCTGCCTAAGTGCGGCATCGTCCCCCTCTGACAGGTCGACCGGGGGGGGGGTTTCCCCAGCGCTCACGTTTCTACTGCCCGGTGCTGGGGAAAAGGGGGGGGGGTAGGAGCAGTAAAACCCCTTCCCTCAGTTTGGGAAACCCCCAGTCCCGGGGGTCACTGAGAGCACTTCCCCTTCCCCCGGGCCCAGTGGGAGGGCAGTGCCAGCAGCACAGTCCCCGAACCAACAGGTTTGGCCTACTTGGGCACAAATCTGCCACCTCAGTTTTGAAGATCCGCTGGGGGTACTGGGCAGCCAAAAATGGATGTGTGGCCGCAACTTGGCCCAGTTTGCAGTGGGGAAGCTGTTTCCCCCCGGGCCAAATAGTGTGGCTTTTAAGCGGGTGTTCAGTTTCGGGGGGGGCCATCGTTTCCCCCCAAAGGGGAAACCCCCTTGTCCACCCGGGGGAATTTTGGAACGGGTGACCTTTGTCAAAATTTAATCAAAGGGGTGGATCGGCCCGGAAATTTTCCCCACACCAAAAACCCAAAAAGTCAGTCTGGGGTTCAAAAATACCTGCCTCAGCCCCTTATTTAATTTCCGGGCCACCCCCCTGATGCCACACACTGCTGCCAGTTTCTCCATCCCGCCCACCACCATCTTTACCAGGGGCGGTAATTTCCCCCCCCACCTCAACACTCTGTCATTGTGCCACTTATGACCTCCTTTCGCGCTTTTCTGTTGCCGTAACCCCCACACTGTGTCTTTTGCCCCTTCTGAAACCCCAAGGTTTCTGCTGTGGCTGCTGCCATGTCCCCCACACCGTGTTTATTGTGCACGCCGAAATCAGCCGCTCCGCCGTGACCTTGCTCCAGTCATTGGCCACTCGTGGGCTTCTCCGTTTTTTCCACCTCCCGAATGTCTTTTTTGCCACTGCCTGACCTCATACTTTCTGGCCGCCGTGACCTCCACCCCCTGTGTGATTGTGCCACTCTGTGGCCTAAAACTGTTTTGCCCCTTTCCCGAATGTCCCTTTTGGGCCCCTGCCCCGACCCCATTTCTGCTGCCGGGCCGGGACCTCCGCTCTCATTTTTTGTGCCACTCTGTGGCTTCCTGTGTTTTGCCACCCCCAGAATGTCATTTGCCACTGCCTGAGCTCATGCTGCTGTGGCTTTCGCCGCACCTCCACACTTGTCACTTAAAAGTTGCCACCCGAGCTCTCAGCTTGCTTTTTTTCCCGCTTTCGCTGGCATGACTTTATCAGGTACAATTCCGCTTTAGTTTTTTTGGGCAATTTTTTCCCTCCCTTTAAGTGCCCAGGGAATTTTATAGTGAAGCGATTCTAAAAGCGGCGGTAGTCATCTGCGTGTCACACTAAAACACAACATTGTATGAAGACCAAACCAAGCTCCCTCTGCATATTTAAGCATGGCACAACGTTCTACAGCACCCTGCAGGCTCTGTGCAGCCTGGAAATAGCTGCTTTTTAACGCGATTCGTGCCGAAGTAATTCGGAACGAAACAAATTTTGTCGGAAAATTCGTCGAAGTGACCGAATCAAATTTTTGAGAAATTCGCCCATCTCTAATTATAACATTCAAAACTGCGTGTACTAAAGAAAAGGAAAATGTTCCTGGTCAGGAAGGGAAGAAAATGGCCTGTCAGGAACTGGTTAAAGTACAGTTCTTAAATAACAGTATTACTAGCAGTCTTAATTGGAGGCACACACCGATAATAAGTTTCTATTCCCCCTACATCTTGGGTTTGGTATGTTCAGCCATTCAACTGTTTTAGACCTTTGCTATGATGATACTGATGTTACTGATGTTACTCGAGTGTCTGCTGTCACAGATTATTACTTTTATTATTATTTATTGTAACGCGCCATTAATTCCATGGCGCTATACATTCGAAGAGGGTTACATACATATCATAAGACCAACACTAAATGGCAACACTAAATGACTAACAACTGTTACAGAAGGTTAGAGGACCCTGTTTACAATCTACAAGGAAGGAGGACTGAGACAGAAGGCAAGAGGCAGACATATTAGTGGGGTAGCGGCAGTGGAGTTATTGTAAGTTATATGTTAGACTAAAGAGATGGGGTTTCAGGCTGCTTTTGCAGCTAGTGAAAGTGGAGGAGACTCTGATGTGTTTGGACAGTGAGTTCCAGAGAATGGGTGAAGCATGGGAGAAGTCTTACAGATGGTTGTGTGAGGAGCTGATATGGGGAGAGCAGAGAAGAAGGTCCTGTGAGGAGCATAGATTGCATGTGGGGAAGTATCTGGAGATTAAGGCAGAGTTGTATGGGAGGAGAGGTTATGGAGAGCCTTGTATATCATGGTTAGTAATTAAAACTGTATTTGCTGGGCAATGGATAGCCAGGGGTGGGCGAGGCCGAGGGGAGAGGCAAAGGAGTAGCAAAGAGAGAGGCGAATCAGCCAGGCAGTGTAGTGAAGAGTTTGAGGGTGAAAGGAGTAATAGGGATTTTGCAGTAATTAGGGGAAATTTGAAAAGGGTAGGGAAATAGCTTTTTTGCGTGTCAAAGTTAAGGATGAAAAGTTTTAAAAGAATTGAATTTCAGTGGAGACAAACCCAAGGGGGGTATGGGCTTGGATGTGTGGTTTGAAGGCCCGAGGGGAAATTTAAAAAGATCCCCAAAAAGGGTCAGCGGGTTTTGCGGGAATGATTTGTGGTAGATCGGAAGGTGGGAAGAGTGGGAAAATGGGAAGATTTTGAACTCAGTTTTCTCCACATTTAGTTTCAGGAGATAGGAGGACAAGAAGGAGGATATGGACGATAGTTTTGGTTCCCGGGGGGGAAAAAGCGGAGTTAATATCGGGGCTGGGTGTAAAAATTGGATTTTTGTTTAGAATATAAAGCTGATGCTATAAGTTTGCCAAAATCAAGAGTGAAGTTTGAGAAAAGGGAAAGGACCCCGGACTGATCATGGAGGGCACCAGAGAGAAAAGGGGAAAAGGAGGAGGTGGTTTCAGAGTGGGAAAATAAACGGGCCCGTCAATTTAGGTTTTGAGGGAAACCAAAGGGAAAAGGCCAAAATCCATGATGCGGGAAAAAGGATTTCTTGCAGGGGGGGAGTGGGCTGGGCAGTTTTCAAAGGAGTTCTTTTGTGTTTAAAAGGAGGGGCAAGAGTGTGGCATACGGCATTTACAGTTACTTTGTAAATTTGTGATTTTTTTTTTGGGGGAGGGCAGTTTTTTGGGGGAGTGGTGGGATCTAAATCCAGATTGCAGTCTAGAAGAGAGTTGAAGGGATGGGGGGTTTTGAGCAGTTTCCTAGAAAATTCTCTGCCCGGGGTGCACAATGAAGGGGAGCCAGTATTTTGGGTAAGTCAAAATTTCCCCCAAAAAAAAATAAGTGGCTCCCATCATTTTGTGGAATTTTAGGGTAAATTTGCTGAAAAATAAGTTTATTTTAAGGGAAAAAAAGCTTTCTAACCTTTGGGGCTGACAAAATTTTCTAGTATAAAGGGGGGAAATTGGGAAATGAAAAAACTGACCTAAGAGATGTCACAGATGTCACTAAGTCCAGATTTATCTGGCCTCAGCTGCCTCTTGACTGCTCCTTGTTCTCACTTCAAAATTTGCCCCATATCATTTCTTTTGCAGCAAAAACCCAAAAGTCTCCAGCAGGCGTCTCTCTTCCATAAAAAAAGGGTTGTTCAAAACGAGTTTTGCCTCCGTATTAACATTTCGCCCTTTTTTGATGAAACTTCGGGCCGACCCGGACGGGGCCCTTTTGATTTCATCTTCAAAATTAAAAATGAAATTTTTCAATGCCGGGGAAAAGGGAAAACGCAGTGGTGCCACATGAGAGTCGCCCCTGCGTTTTTCCCTGCACCGTCGGGGCCGTCTTGCGGATGGATCAAAGGAAAATTGGGGCATGCAATTTTAACGGGTCCGTTAAAGCGGACCTGACAGGTTTCGGGCAAACACGCAGCGGCGATCTTTTATGTTAAAGCCGCTGCGTGGGTTTCCCCGTTGCCGGCAAATGTTTAAAACAAATGCTAAGGGTTTGATGCCCTCTGGGTCCGTCCTGTGGTCCCCCGAGATGCATTCCCAAAAAAATGCATGTTTAAAACGGAGGGAAAAAACCCCTGTGAACAAATCCCAACTTTGGGCGCTGAAAAAAAACCACCATTTATTTCAGCTGTCCCAAAATTCAACCATTGTACCAGTAGGATCTCAGCACTAGGTCAAAAATGCTTTTCCTCTTGAAAAAAACAACTTATTTTTTCTGCAATATTACCCTAAAGTATCACAGACTGGTGAGAGCCACTTATGGTTTATGTAGGCATTGAAACCTATTAATAGAATGGCTACCTGTCACCTTGCACCCCAGCAGAGAACTTCCTATGCTAGAATCTGCTTCATACATCATGGCCTTCTTGCATCCAGTGGTGAACTTGCCTAGTTACAATAAAACAACATAGTATTGCTCTCTGCAGATCTTCTGCAATGAAAAACATTTTTTTTTTAAGGCATCAAATATAAAAGTAACATTCTCAATTGATATTTCAAGTAGGGGTTTTAATTGTGAACAGTGCATCCTTGCATCATAGATGCTGGCTATTGTGTAAGGGTCCCGTAGTTGTGATCTCTGAGGCAGCAAAACTGTTCCAAACCATGATGCTCCCCCACCATGCTTTACACTTGAGATAAGGTTTTGGTGTTGGTGTGCAGTGTTTGTGCTAAAAAGTTAAACTTGTGTGTCATCTATCCATAAAACATTTTCCCAGAAACACTGTGGAACATATAGATGAAGTGGAAACATGAGACAGGCCCCAATATTTTTAACATAAGTAGCTTTTCTTTATGGAGTTGTTCCATGAACACGATTATTCTTCAGAGCTCTTTTCTAATAGTGAACACATGAGAAGCGGTTTGTACAGTTTAAAGAGTCTTCCATCTGACCTTTACCTTTTCCCTATCTGACATTGATAGGATATCCCAGATCCCCCTCGAATGTACAGTGCCCTGGACTTAACAGCATTTTAAAATAAAGAATAATAATTCCAGTGATATGACATCAATATCTGAAATGGGATGACCCCTTTAATTGTCTCCATTGAGGTAAGATTCTAGAGAAAAATCTGCTTTATGAGTAACCAGGTCTAAACCCCTTAAATGGCAAAACACCAGTAATATTGAGCCTTTAAATCTATTCTCAAATGAAACAACTTTTCCAAACAGCTCTTGGAGAAGTTATTAGTAGTGTTGAGCGATTTTTATCGACAAAGTTGAAATCGGCAAGGTTTTTATGGTGATCGAAATTTTCAGATCATGCGATAATTAAGGTTAAAATCTGTGCATCATCTATTAAGATCGCGCCATTTTCGGGGGCTTCCTGTCATTTTGGCGGCAGCAAATTTAAAATTACAGAATAGAGCAGGTTGAGATGTGTGTGCGACGTGATGACTGCGATGCTTTTGGTTGCGATTGGCTGGAAAAATCACATGACCTCGTTTTAACATAGAACAGCCCTTCCTGTTCAGCCTTAGTGTCTCTCAGGTCTCATAGGAATAGGACGTGCGCTCTGCCCGTGGCCAAAAGCTCAGCAAATTAGTCTATTTATGCACAGAGAAACCTCCTTCTAAAGTTGATCCTTACAATTTAGTTAGATTAGAGATTTTGAAGTTTTTATGTATTGCTTAGAGAATTTAAAGCAGCATCTACCGCTGTAAAGTCACGGAGGGAGTGGGGGGGGGCCCGCGGGCGAACACAGTCAAGCACAATCAAAAAAAAACACTGGATAAAGTTCACCAAGATTAGTTTTAGACATTGACTGCAATATCTTTATTTTTAAACCCCAGTTTGCTATTGAAATTTTCCTGGTTTTTTTGGGCAGCCGGGAACTTATTTTGGGGTTTCACACCCATTTTTTGGAAAACTGCGGGGTCTTTTTGTTAGGTGCAAAACTCCCCCTTTTATTATCCGTTTTAATTTTTCAGATAGGTGTTCTTTTTCAATTTTCCCCATTCCACCTGGGTTGGATATACCCCCTTGCATTTTAAAATTACAATCCAGAAAATTTTTGTAGTAAGCAAGGTTGTTTGTTCCCAAAAATTCCTTGTATCATCAAAAAACTTTTAAGTTAGTTTTTTTTGGGTTTTTTTGCGCCCCCAAGCTTTGTTCATTGACGCAGAAATCCAGTAAATCTTAAAACAGAAATTCTATAGTCCCCACAGGTAAATTAAAAGGGTTTTGCAAAAAATACCGTGTATTTTACGAAAACATAACGAAAAGTGTTTTTTGGGACTTTTGTGCCCCCCGCTTTTTTCTTTTGACGCGGGAAATTCCACGAAAAAGTCTTTAAAAAAAAGAAATTTATAGTCACCACGGGGGAATTGAAAGGTGCAAAAAATTTACTGTGTTTATACAAAAAAACATAAACAGATAAGTGTTTTTTGCATTTTTTCCAGCCCGATTTTTTGGGATGGGGACCCCCTTGCGTTAAATTTGAATCCAGAAATTTTTGTTTTGATTAGGGGTTTGAGAAAAAGCTGTGTTTGCCGTCTTTTAAAAAAGGGGTTTTTTCCCAAAAAAACTTTTCCCAAACCCTTCTAAAAATTTTTATATTTCGGAACAGGGGAGGGGAAATGCAGGTGGAAAGGACCCAAAGGGGGGGGGTTAGCACTGGAGGTTGATTGAAGAAGGTGCTCCTTCCCAGTGCTGGGGGCAACACCCCATGCCACGGATCGTCAGTTGCGGGGACCGTCGGGCCTGTCATCGCGGGGTTTCAGGGCCCTGTAAATTCAAAGAAACGAACTCGTCCCCCCAATTTCTGCCCTTCAGGGGTTTAAAATGAAAAACCTGCATCTAGAGTCTTCCCTCCTCGCCCCTCCCAGTCAGGGGCCACAAATGCGTCATCGCATCATCGGGAACCCGCCCAAACATGAAGCGGGCCCAAATGTCAACTGGTGTCCCCACCCTGTGGTTTAACCCTTTGTCTGAAGACCTTTTTGATAAACAAAATGCGGTTGAGGTCAAAAAAACATTTTTAAAAGTAAAGAGGATGTTTTAAAGCCCTGCTCGACCCCCCCCAGTTACTGATGCCATCAGAGGAGGTAAAGGGAAGGGGGTTTAAATTGGCAAAAATCCCGGGCGGTCGGAAACGCATTGCATTTGCCCCTTGCTTGTAGCCCCCCTTTTCTTGATGCGACGGGTCGGGGCGACCAAGTCACCTGTGTTGTGTTGTTGATATGAGGGACATTGGGGTTTCCACCCGGGTTTTTTCGCGGGAATTTGTTTTGCGAGCGCTTCATCAGTGGACGAGGGGAAGCCCAAATGAGGGTATTTTTCAACACGGGTCCCGCCACAAAAAGGGGGGGGAGGGCGGTCGAAAAGGAAAGGTCCGTGATAAGATTACCCCCAACCCCGGGCCCAGCGAAAACCCCGCTCCCGTTTAAATCCCCGTCAAAAAGGTCCAGGCCTCTCAACCCGGGGGGCCTTTTTTTGGAGCAAGCCCTAAATTCACCAGTGAGGGCATTTGCCGCCTTTGCCTTTAAACGAATAAGTAGAGACAAGCCCTTTAAAAGGGGTTTAAAACCACCCCCAAATGTCTAGTCACATGCGGGCGAATGCTGAGTTAAAATTTGGGGGGAACCCCTTGGGCCCAAAAAAAAGCCCAAGACCGACGCCCGGGCCTAAACCACTGTCAACACCTCTGTCCCCGCCTTCCCTCCGCCACACAAGCGTTCCTCAGCTGCCCATGTCTCTCAGAGTCATAAACGGGGATCAGCCTCCGTTTTCACCCTCCACCGTCCCCCGGGAGTACCACCCCCCACCACAGAGCCCCAACCCTTTCCCCCTTTCTCCTTCCGCCCAGTTTGAGAACCGCACGCCGTACGCGGCCAGTTAGCACCCAGCCTTCGTTTCCCGGTTTGGGAGCAGAAAAAAACATTTTAACCCCAAAACCCAACCCCCAAAGCAAAACCCCTGAATTTTGGGTTTTTCCCGGTTTTTGGGCCCTTTGGGAAAAATTTCCCTTTTCCCCGTCTGGTCCCCCAAAGAGGGGTTTTTCCACCTCGTCAGGGGCCCTCACCTCCCCCCAAATAACCGATGCCGAGCAGGCATTTCTTGCCGGGAAAAAGCCGCCCCTTTCCCCGGGCCCAGCCACGTGTCATTTTAAAAATTTCAAGAACGTTGTCTGCACCCTGTGTCGGGAAAAGTCCATTCACCCCCAACACAGGGGAATAGTAACCCGGGCCCAAAAGGGCCGCTTTATCTTTTGTGACAGCTCACTGGGTGAGTGGGTGGTTTGTCTCTGGGGGTGCGGTGGCTTAAAGGCTCGGCGCACGCTCTTAAAAACCGCGGGGGAGGGGTGCGGGGGCTTTTTCCCCCCAAGGGTCCTCTGGTGGTTTCACTTTCCCAAAAGGGGACCCCCCGGCCGTGTTGAAAGGGAAATCGGGCCTTGGGGCCCGTCCAAAACACAGGTCAGGAGCTGTGGACGGCTCTCCGCAACGGGGGCCCAAAAGGCTGGCTGGGTGACAAGAACCTTGTCCCGGGGAAAGGTGGTGTGCGTTAACGGGCAAAAACTTGCTGGCCCCTTAAGATGGGGTGGGCGGGAAAGCACACCCCTTCCCTGGCAATGTCATAAACCCTTGTCGCCCCGGGAAGGGTTTCAAAAAGAGTACCCGGGTCGGGCCCTCTGTGAAGAAGGTCAGGTCTGAGTTCGCACTTCCCCCCGTTCGCCCCTGTTCGCCCCGCCTGGCTGAGTTGCAGCTTTCCAGCTGGGCCCCCCCGTCAACCGTCTCATTTTTGGGACGGGGAAACCCACGCGGGAATTTTCCACCCCCCACATGCCCCCAAGCGGATTGTGGGAGCAGTAAAGGGCCTTTACGCATTTTACAAAGGTGACAATGGCCTGACAAGAAAGCGGACCCCGGACCTCGGGGTTTTTAAAGCCCCCGAGAGTGGGGGGCGGGGTAAAAAGGAGCTCTAAACCACCCTTCCCAAGTTTTGAAAAAGCCCCCAAAATGGTCTTTTCGGACAAACCCCTTGTCAGCATGAGCTTTGTGGTGATTTTATTTTGGGAAACGTTCGTTGGCACTTTTGAAACATCGGGTTTCCCCCTTCGACGGAGGGGGGAGACGGACACAGTGCAGCACGGGGGCCTTTCTCCTTTCAAATCCCAAGCCCCGACAGTTTTTAAAAAAATTTTTTTTCTGTCTTCTTTAGGCGGGGTTTGGGGGGGTCCAAAAGCTAGTGAAAGGGGGGCCCCTAATTCTCGGGTGCATATTGGGAAAAAGTCAGGGCTGTTTGGGAAGCTGTGCCAGGGAAAACCGGAGGGGAGGAGGAGGAGGAGGTATTCCTGGGAACACCGACGTCCCTCCCTTGGGAAAAGAGGTTGGCGTAAATTTTGGGCCCGAGAGGTGATGAGTTTGCTAGTCCCCCTTAACCCAGAGGCTTTGGGAACTAAAGGGCTCCATCTCTCCATGAGTGCTTGGATGCCCCATTTCCTCCAACATGACCCTTTTCGCTTTAAGGCCATCAAAAATGAAAAACAGTTACTGGGTGGCCAAACCCCCCTGGGATCCCGGTACAAAAACAAAAATCGCACTTTCCTTCCACCCAACCCAAAAAGAGAGTTAAAATGCGGGAAAAAGGAGCCTTTTTGATTTTTATCAAACTGGGGGGACATCTGTTCCCTCTGCTTTAAATTCCCCCCAAATGTCATGGGGGGAACCCAAAATTTGCGTCGTGACAAAAGTTTGAGTGCCAACGCCGTAGCCCCGGGAAAACCCGCGCAGCAGGCAAGGTGGCAGAAGCCTAAAGGGGGACCTCTGGCAATCTTTATTTAACCCCCCTCAGGAAAAGCATGCAATGCAGGGACACATCCAAAACACAGGGACCGCTTTAGGGGGTCATTTTTGGGGCCGGGCTATCTGCGTCCCCAAAAACCGAGTTTTTTTATGTGTTCCGGGGCCCAATTTGGGCTTTGGGTACCAAATATGGGAATAGCCCCAGCCGCTCCCCACGCCATAGAGGTGTTTTCCTGCCAGCAGCCCGCGTCATATCCCGGCGGGACCTTCAGCCCCCCTGGAGGAGTCCCTTACGGGCAAAAAACATCCCACTTTCCCCCCAGAAAAATGTGGGGGTCGTTTGCTTTCATAAGATGAATCAGGCATGGATCTCTGTTTTTGTTGGGCCCCAATTTTCCCAAAGGGCACCGATTAGTTGGGTGGTCTAATTTTACAAATTCCCCCTTTAAAAAGAAATGGGGCCCCTTTAAAAAAAATTATTTTTAAAAAGATCATTTCTTTTCTGCAATTTTTTTCTCCCAAATTCCCCCAAAAGTTCATTTTGCTGGTTTTGCTGTGAGGAGACTAAAAGGGCACCAAGGTTTATGGGCAAAAACCCTATTCCATTTACCCCACTTATTTTTTTGAATTTTTACATTGTCAATGGTTTTTGGGGGTTTTTTTTCCTTCCCCCAATTTTTAAAAAGTGGCTGAGAAGTTTATATTTTTAAAATTTTTTGGGGGCTTTTTGCTGTGGATACAGCAAAAAAATCATGGTCCTTTAGAACAGAAATGGGGGCTTTTTAAGGGGGATTTTCCCTCACAATTTTTAACAGTGGTGAGAAGTCAATTTATAATTTTTTGGGGTCATGGTTTTTCTGTTGGGGATTCAACAAAAATTTATGGTCCTTTGGAAAAAGGGAAAAGTGGGTTCTAAAGGGGATTTCTCCTTCACAATTTTTAACAGTGGCTTTAGAAGTTTTATTTTTTAATTTTTTTGGGGTCATGTTGCTGTGGGGATAAAGCTTTAATCATGGTCCTTTTGGGAAAAGAATGTGGCTTCTAAAATGGCCCTTTCTCCTTCACAATTTTTTAAAAAGTGGGGGGGGGAAGTCATTTTTTTAAATTTTTTTTGGGGTTTCTGCTTTGAAATGCAGCAATTTCTTAAAAGGGCCCATTCTAAAAAATTTTTGGGTTTTTAAAGAATTTGTTTTCACAATTGTCAAAAGTGGGTCAGGGTCATTTTTTTTTAAATTTTTTTGGGGGGATTTTGCCCGTGACATGCGCTATTTCTTTCAGGTCCTTTTTAAAAAAAGTTGTTTCTAACGACATTTGTTTTCACCCAAATTTTTTCCAAAGTGAAATCAAGGGTCATGCTTTTAAATTTTTTTTGGGGGCATTTGCTGTGCATTTCGCTTTTTCAGGTTTCCCATTTAAAAAAAAGTTGTTTCTAACCGACATTTTTTTTCACAATTGTAAAAAGGGGGCTCAAGGGGATGGTGCTGTCAGAAAAACAGGAAAAAGGGAGGGGCATGGGTTTAATGGGCCCCATTGCAAAATGACTTGGGTTTTTTCAAGGGTCTTTAACATAGGGTATCATCCCCTTTTTTGAGACAAAACCCCTTTTAATTTCAATTTTTTAAAAAAGAAACAAAAAACATGGGGGGATTCCATCCGATTTTAAAATGTGGGTTTTTTAGGGAAATTTAAAAAACTAAAAAAAATTGCATTTTAACAAAATAGTGTTTAAAAAAATTTTCCCCTGAATTTTCAAGGGGGGGTTTCAGGAAAACCTTGGGCCAGATGGGAGGTTATTCAGAGGACATGGGGGGTTGGGGGGGGGGGGTGGGGGCAGGCAGAGAACAAAAATCAGGACCATTTCCCCCGCACAGTTGAGTAAAAAAGAGGGGAAAAAAAATTCCAAAATTTTAAAAGGGCCCCCGGGTTTTAACAGGAGCGTTTTTAAAACCAGTATTTCCAAAAATGAAGACAATTTGGGCCACACTCATACGGAGGGGGAAGCGTACCCCGGTAATGGGTGTGTCTGGGGAAGGCTGGAGTTCTCACACTTCCGCTTCCGAACTCTGCTTCAGCACGACCCGTTTTTGTTGCTGTGTCATCAGGGGATTTTTAAAACCCGGTGTTAATAGATGACGGACGCCAGGGCCCGGGCTCTCACCGCAACCACTGTTAAATCCGGCCCCGGGGGATGCTTTGGGGCCCCGGACAGGTAAAAGTCATTTTTCCAGGGGAAACTAAAATTGTGGTTTTTAAAGGGCTCCTTTTTTTTCCCCGGCACTTTTTTTAAAAGTGGGGGTAAAGCAGGTTTTTTGGGGGGGGGGGGGGGGATGCTGTGGCCCAGGGCCCGGTTTTAGTCAAAGTCCAGTGAAACTTTAAAAAGGTGGTTGAAAAACTCCCTTTTTCCCGGGACTTTTTAAAAATGGGGGGTCTTGCAGGTTTGGGGGGTTTTTGCTTTTGGCCCAGGACAGGGGTTTTGTCAATGTCCAGTGAAACTTTTAAAAAGGTGGTTGAAAAAACTCCTTTTTCCGGACTTTTTTAAATTTTGGGGGTTTTTGCAGGTTTGGGGGGTCTGCTGTGGCCCCAAAGGAAAGGGATAGCAAAAGTTTCCCGTGAAACTAAAAAAGGTGGTTGAAAGACCCCTTTTCCGGCACTTTTAAATGTGGTGGTCTTTTCAGGTTTTGGGGCTCATGCTGTGGCCCAGGAAGGTTTATAGTCAAGGGTCCAGTGAAACTAAAAATGGTGGTTGAAAGACTCCTTTTTCCGGCACTTTTTAAATGTGGGGGTTATGCAGGTTTGGGGCTCATGCTGTGGCCACGACAGGTATAGTCAATGTCCGTTCAACTAAATGGTGGTTGAAAGACTCCTTTTTCCGGCACTTTTTAAATGTGGGGGTCATGCAGGTTTGGGGCTCATGCTGCGTTCCAGGACAGGGATATTCAATGTCCAGTTCAAGAAAAATGATGGTTCATTTTCATACTGCCTTCTGGCACTTTTTAATTTGTGGGTGATGCAGGTTTAAGGGTCATGCTGTGGTACAAGACAGGGATAGTGAATGGTGTGTGACTTTTTTTCTGTGGCTTTTATAGATTAGTGTTGTGCCTAAGATGTAGCAGGTATCCATTTGACTGTTGTGGCTGTTAATTCCAGCTTCTCCAGCCCTGTTTGGGTGTAAGAATGAAGGTGTTGTTGCTCTCCCATAGACTTTAATGGTCATCGGAGATGATCGACTATCGAAAACCTTATCGATGGTGGCCGACTATCGACTATCGATCAATGTCGATAGCCAACGTAATCGCTCAACACTAGTTATTAGCAAAGAGTTTTACTATCACTTTTGGCAGTGGATGCACTGTGTCACTTGTGTTTTGGTGTATGGCCTCACCCAGAATTGGAGTCTAAGGAGTCACAAGCATTCACCTTCAGACCTTGCAAGGGAGCTTGAACTCCGCTGTAAAGGAACTCCCAGGTCGCTACCGTCAGCGAGGTCATCACGGACACGTCTAGAGGACAGGCGTAGCAATGAAGGATCAGGCAAAAACGTAGGTGGGTCACAGGCTAGAAGGTCAGGGCTGGCAGCATACAAATGAAGACAGATCACAGACATGAGGTCGGAGCAGGCAAAGTATACCTGTAAATGGGTAAACAGAGCCGAGGTCGGAAGCAAAGAAGACCAACCGGATATTTGCCAAACACCGGTAAACTTGTCAAGAAGAATCAACAGACTAGCAAAATAGGGTGGTGGAATAGCACATTAGTAGGAGAAGCTCTCAAATAAGTGCACTCAATAAAAGACTTTAAGGACGACATGTCAGATTTCGGCTGCAATATTTTTTGGGTGTATTTTACACCAAAAAAAACTGTTGTAGCCCTATTTTATATACTGTATGTATGAACTGTCGTACACCAAATCCAGGTGCAGGTTGCGCCAGGCACGACAAATTTTAATGCACCTAAATTATGTGCCTAAGATTTTCAGGCTATGTGCCTTAGATATGCTATGCGCCTAAGTGATACGCCTAAGATATGCTATGCTATGCAAGGCATACCACATGCCGAATTTATGAACCCACATGTGACAGGTTCATACATTCGGGTGCACTATACACTCATTTAGGGCCTCATGTATGAAAACCAGGTCTAAAACGTTATTTGTTTCCTATAGCAACCAATCACAGCTCCTCTTTCATTTCTTATAGTGCTTTTGAAAAATGAGAGGGGTGCTCTGATTGGTTGCTATGGATAACAAAGAAAGTCTTACACCTAAACAGTTTTCAGACATGTGGCCCTTAATGTGCTTTAAAACTGGTGTGGTGGTGCGTTTTTTCTGACATGTCATCCTTAGAGCCTCATTTATGAAAACTCTCTAGGTCTAAGACTTTCTTTGTGGCCCATAGCAACCAATCACAGCTCTCTTTTTATTTCATAGAGTGCTCTGAAAAAATGAAAGGAGACCTCTGATTGGTTGCTGTGAGCTCTGATTGGTTGTTTTTAGCTCTGTTTGGTTAATATGAGCTTTGACTGGTTGCTATGGGCAACAAAGAAAGTCTTATAACTAGAGCGTTTTCATACATGTCCCTCTCAATGTTTAAATGTTTGTGTGATATTAGTATAATTAGATTGTAATTGTCTCTAATTGTGCCTTAGATAACAATCAGACCACATTTTTATTTAGTCAATGCAGAAATCCAGATTCCTCCAGAGTCTTCACTTACCTTTTCTTACATCCGTACCTGTAAACCTTTTATTCTTTTTTCCTATTCTAGCTCATTTTTATTTTCTAATTTTATTGCTTTGTGCATAACATCTTTCTTCACATCATCGTTTGGAGATGTAGATATTTTATTGTGTGTCACACTGATGGGAAACAGCAAATGCTTATGTGTGCATTCTGTATTTTATTAGTAATATTCACACAGTATTAATTCGCCAATGCTTTTGCAGGCAGTGTTTAAACTGAACACTTCTACTGAAAGGGCATACACGGTATTAACGTGCCAACAAAAGGATCTATTGGCTTTTTATTGTCCATACAAATGAAAAGCTGCTGCAGCGATACCAAGAATGTGTCAATAAAAATGAACAAATTCTTTTCTGTTTTAAAAGCTCCACTAAGGTGATCGCCGGTGAATGTCGATGTCCGCAAAATGGTGCTTGTGAAATATTGGAACGAGAAGTAATCTGATAAGAACAGTTGTGTTCAATGTCAGCATCGGCAGTGTTGATGTGGATGTGATGTGGTCTTATGGGCAGCACCTGTCGTATTCTCAATATTTATCATCGTAAGGACTGACACCGTGTTTTCTAATTCTTCACATCAACATCCACCAAAGCAAACCTTGCCCTAGAGTCCACTTTTAATCCCTGCAGTATCTCATGGTTATGAAAGTTAGAGGTGAATAGGTTCAGTTTAACAAGACAGAAACTGAGTTAATTATCTGATCTCACAGTTGCAGCGCTTTGGTTTGGAGAGATTGAGATGTAAAATGGCTTTTTCATTCCTAGTTTATCACTCGCACCGTGGCAGAAGGATTGGCTGATCACAATAGATGAGCATGGTATTGTCTCTTAAGCAGTTCACATTCTTCTCCGAGACCATTATTTCCAAGTATCAGGTTTTAGATCCCCAAAGAGCCAGCGTGGCAGTATTTTATTAATGACACACTGTAATATAATAGGAATCGGGCTGAGCCATTTCATCAACGTAAAGAGAAAGCGATATAAATATGATTTTGCCATTTTGTTTTGCAATACCTCAGCAAGTTTATTCATACTGTATCTATTATACATTGTTCCAGTTTTAACTACAGATGGGCAGAGTGAACATAAAGAGTATAGCATGTACATTCTGGAGCATTTTACGCAATATTATACTGTATAATGTCTTCCAGCATATACTTTGATGTTCCATCCTGGAAGTGAAATAAAAATAGAGCAATAGGAAAAAAAGACATTTTAAATTATTTATGGAATATGAAAAGCCAGTCTTAGCACCGACAGAATGTCTACTTGCTTCTTTTCAAAAGTTGAAGTAAAAAAACATCATATAGGGCTTAGCCTGTGTACAAGGGTGCAGCTATAGGGGGTGCAGAGGCTGTAGTCACTATCAAGCCCTGGAGCTTGATTGGTATAGCCACCTTAACAGCATTATAGGCTCCTGGGCATAGCAGTACATTGGGCTCTGCCCAAATCACACTAGGCCATGTGTCTAGCCAACCCCAAGCACATCCTTATCACACTGCCTACACTGGGACACCCCATTGATGTCTTGTAAGCATCTTGCAATCTACAAGATCAATTGACAGGGCAAGGAGCTGATGACTCTCTGGTCCACCATGATTTTCGACTCTTTGCCTGTCCTAAGAACACACACACCGTTAAATAAGCAGTGGTGACCCAGGGATATACTGTAGGCCTGTGCCCTGGATTGCCAGGACATACTTCTGACCACCGGAAGCCCTTGTGTTTGTGGGGCTCATGTACAACTACTTAGTGTACCCAGTGAATAAGATGGATCAGCTGATGGGGCTCCAAGACCCCTTTGCCACATAAGAAGACACCAGTACTATAAATGGCACGTGTTAGGTGGGAGCCTTTTTATAGATTTTGCACTGGGATCCAGAAGATTTAAGTTATGCATCTGCCTGTTTATCAGATCTTTATGGCTATAATATTTAGGCCCAGTTCATATCTGCTTTGGAAGTACCATTTGGAACCTCCATTGCAAAGGTAGAACCATTTTACAATGGAAACCAACAGCGGCCAATGGACCCCACTGACTACAGTGGTATCCATTGGGTTTCTACTGCGTTTTCTGTTGTTTTCACAGAAACAATAGCACAGTGACTTGTTCCTTCATTTCTAACGGGATTTGCAATGGAGGTTTTAAGCAGAATCTCAGATGCTGATGTGAACTCTTAGCTGAATGAATAATTAAATAAAATTTGTAAAATTCAGTGTAAGGGATTATGCACAATGGTGTGTATTGCCTACTATGGATCCATTCTGTACCTCAATGCCTAATGGCTCTGTCTGAAGGCAATCAAAGATTTTTTCCAACAGAAATATTTTAGATGCCTTGTTAAGATTGCATTCTCCCTTCGAAGTATTGCTTCAAGGGAGAGCATGCTGCTTCATTGAAGTACTATGTGGAACAAACAGGATGCAAACAGCTATATGATATAGACCTACAGGGACTATGTGTGAAGAAGGTCCATGTGCATTGATTTTCTTCATACATGAACCCTAAGGGAAATATACTCACACAATCATATAATATCTGTATTTATGGGAAATATATAAAGCAGGGAAATTTCAGTTGGAGAAAACCGAAATTTCAGTTTGAGAAAAATAGAGCTCCAACTACTATTATTCTGGATTTAAGATTAAATGTAATCAAATTATAAACACATTTTCCTGTTCTAGACCACTACTACTTTACTATTCAACCCCTTTTAATAGTAATTTATAGTATGCAGTTATGTAAGATGACAATACTTCTGGCAAACAGCTAATGCCAGCTTTCGCCAGGATAAACCACAACCAGCCAAGCAAAGTAATATGACATAGCAGTTATCTATGCAATGGCTGAGCTAATGCTCACCACAATGGGAGCTTTTCTCATAGGGAACTTATTTTCTGGCTCACAGAGGTGAGTCCGGGCACTTTGTAATGTGCCTGATATTGGGGTGCGCCTGTTTAAAAATAGACCGAATGCGGCTGCGCTAGTTTTCGGGCTGAAAAGAAGCCAGACTTCTGGCGCAGCCCCGTTTATACATGTCGCCCGTAATATCTTTATGAAACAACCCCTTTAATATTAGTTATTAAACTACCCTAGACCTCCAAAACTGTATCTATCTCAAACTGTCTTAATCTGCCATAATAGATGTCAGTGTTACACTGTGTAGCATTTGCATTGACAGTGTGTTCTGTATTTATGGAGCATGTGAAGTGAAAAAAAAGAAAAGAAAAAAGATGTACCACCTTTGCATTTTAATTATAGGCATGAATAGGTCACTTAAAAGGGGTTGTCTGATCTAAAAGTTTCATAGGATGCATGAATGAAATAATGCTGCTTTGCTCTGTCACTTCCTGGACAAGCTATCTGTAATTAGCATATGAGCTCAGTGTATTCAGACTTCTCTGTTTATCAGTCTAGATTAATTAAATTACCTTCTTTGAGGTCCCAAGAACCTTCTGAGCTAATGTAAACAGTAGAGTAATTACTGTCTTTTGTCTGAAAGATCAGATAACACACAAGCTTTCACACTGCCTGTGTGATGACCTCACTACCTGCTACCAGAGAGTAAACAGCAGGGGATAAAGAGTACAAAGGTTGGTCACTTGGGGAACCAAAGAGAGCACAGAAGGTGATAAAATCATTTGTAGCTCCTTAACACAAAAAGATGAACAACGCAATATATTTGGAAAACATCTCAATTTAGTGTTCCCTACATTATGAAAGCTACTCTTTGTAGCGAGACAACCCCTTTAATCTATTTGTCTATTTTAGAATACTAATAGTTTTGCATTTATAAGTCTCTGTTTGGTTCAACGAAACTTTAAAAAAAAGTGAGGCATCAATAATCCCAATTTTCTATCCCTATCCCCAACCCAACTTCACTTCTTGATACCATAATGTAGGCTGAATGTTATGGTAACTGTAAATGACATTGGACAGGATGTCACATTTCCTATTTCCCTCCCTTCATCCACATCTTCTCCACCTTTGGTCAAACTTGATGGACATATGTACTTTTTCAACCGTACTATGTAACTATGTATCAGAAGAGAGGGTGCCTAAAGGCAACACCGTGAACTTAACCGGTGAAACACAATGTAGACTTGGGGCCACATGTATGAAAACTGTTTAGGTCTAAGACTCACTTTGTTGCCCATATCAATCAATCAGAGCACCCCTCTCATTCTTCCAGAGCACTATATGAAATGTAAGGGGAACTCTGATTGCTATGGGCAACAAAGTGAGTTTTAGAACTAAACAGTTTTCATACATGTGGCAGTTAAGCTATGTTCACACGGCTTAAAATGGGACGTATTTCAGTCCGTAATTACACGCCGTAATGCGCGAATTACAGCTGGAATACGTCCCAGTCATTACGGTAATCCACAGTTCTCATAGAGAACTATGGATTACGTCTCCTCTCCCTGCTCGGCGAATCCGCCGGGCAGGGAGATATGTGACATGTGAATTACCAGCGGCGTATACGCCCCGCTGGTAATGCAATTCAATGGGCCGGCGAAGTGCCGGCCCTCCGCTCACTCCCCCGCTCCCGCCCTGCCTCCGTCCACACGGCGTAATTGCGGGGCGTAATTACTTCCCACAGTTAAGCCGTGTGAACATAGCCCTAGAGTCACTTTTTTTGTGAATTCTATTTAGGCCAAACCAAATTGAATCACTTACACTTAGGTTGGATTTGACATTAACCTTAATCCTAAGAACCACACTAGTTGCTAACTTTGAAATGTGTTATATGCCTGTAAAATAACATTATATTGCATTACTGATAAACAGAAAAATTGTTAATGAAATTTTTTCCTCTTTTTAATTTCTAATAAGACTCGGTAGCTACTAACCGAAAGGATGGCAGTAGATGTATGTGCAAACTGTGCTAGTGTCCATCACTTGAACAAGTTTTTGTCTTGATACTTTTTTTTTTATCGAGTTACCATAAATAAAGCAGAAAAAAACAGTCGAATGACATCATGAATGTCACCTTTTTAATACAAGTGTCCTATTTAGCAAACTTTACACTTATCTAAGAATCCTGAACTTGCAACAATTACTGTCTTGCAAAGGTGGGATTTTAGTACACTTTTTTTAAGATGTCAGAAAGAGATTTAAACCTGCAGCATCTGTAGTTCTTCTTACTGATGTAACTAGTACATTAAAGACCATTAAGCTAAGACCTCAAGAGGTCATTGGCCCAGCCAGGTCATCAAATACTAGCAAACTTTATTTTATCAAATTTTTTCAAAGTGTTGAATTGTGCTCCTAACTGATTTCCTGTGGCCTGATACATTTTCACCAATTAAAAGATGGCCACAGGGAATCGTTCCATCTGCTCTACAATGCACATGCAAATACTTTCATTACGTATCCCAAAATGAGAGGTGTGAGGTATACATATACAGTATATACTCTATGGCCCACATTTATATGCAAGTAAAAAAAAAACAAAGAAAAAAAGCAGAGGGAATTGCATGCAATTTATCAGAAGGCATTTATTTCTCAATAAATTTGGCAGACTTTATTTTATGGCTTAAGAATCATCCAAAAATAGTGGGATGTAGGAGGACCTGTATAAAAGCTATCTGTAAGAATTTCTTTGTTGTCCATAGCAACCAATTAGAGCTCCCCTTTATTTTTTCTGAGCACTATATGACATGAAAGGGGAGCTCTTTTTGGTTATTGTGGAAACAAAGAAAGTCTTAGCTAGAGATGGGCGAATCAATTCTAACGAAGTGGAATTTGTTTAGAATTTCAGGAAAACTTCGGTTCGGAACGAAGTCGAAGTTTGGGGTACTTCGCGTGAACGAAGTGTACTTTTGATTGATAAAATGGCTGCGAGCACATGGCGTTACATGGGGCAAAGAACTCTGGGAGGAAGAAGGGCATAGCCTGCATGACATGTACAGAGGTGAAGCCAATCAGAGACCGGCGGGATTCTGTGACGTCACCGCACTATATTAGTCCGGGCGCGACGCGGGGAGTTCATACCGCTCTCACTTTACTGATTAGGGAAGGTGCTGCCGCGGCTGCTTGTAATAGCTCTTACTAAAGAACTGATTTTTATACAGCGATTTTTGGGGGGTGATTCAGCTTGTCTCAGAGACTGATTCTCTTAATGTTCTATTTCTGATTTTTTGGGGTATTGGATCTAAAGTCCAGTGTGCGTCCAGTGCAGCTGCATATATATGTTAATGCTATCTGCTCACAGCACATTGAATATCCAAGGGGAATCTAAGCCTGTTCCTGTTGTATTCATTTAAAGAAACAGCTGCTGCTGCCGTAACCTCCACACTGTGTCATTGTGCCACTCTGTGGCCTACTACTGTTTTGCCACCTCCAGAATGTCATTCTGCCACTGTATGACCTCATGCAACTGCTGCCGTCACCTCCAATCTCTGTCATTGTGCCACTCTCTGACCTACTACTGTTTTGCCACCTCCAGAATGTGATTGTGCCACTGTCTGACCTCTTGCTTCTGCTGCCGTGCCCTCCCCACTTTGTCATTGTGCCACTCTGTGGCCTACTACTTTTTTGCCACCTCCAGAATGTCATTGTGCCACTGTCTGACCTCATGCTGCTGCTGCTGCCGTAACCTCCACACTGTGTCATTGTGCCACTCTGTGGCCTACTCCTTTTTTTGCCACCTCCATAATGTTATTGTGCCACTGCCTGACCTAATGCTGCTGATGTCGTGACCTTCACACTGTGTCATTGTACCACTCTGTGGCCTACTACTGTTTTGCCACCTCCAGAATGTCATTGTGCCACTGCCTGACCTCATGCTGCTGCTGCCGTGCCCTCCACACTGTGTCATTGTGCCACTCTGTGGCCTACTCCGGTTTTTGCCACCTCCAGAATGTCCTTGTGCCACTGCCTGACCTCATGCTGCTGCTACCGTGACCTCCACACTGTGTCATTGTGCCACTCTGTGGCCTACTCCTGTTTTTGCCACCTCCAGAATGTCATTGTGCCACTGTCTGACCTCATGCTGCTGCTGTGGCTGCTGCCGTGACCTCCACACTGTGTCATTGTGCCACTCTCTGACCTCATGCTGCTGCTGTGGCTGCTGCCATTACCTCCACACTGTGTCATTGTGCCACTCTGTGGCCTACTCCTGTTTTTGACACCTCCAGAATGTCATTGTGCCACTGTCTGACCTCATGCTGCTGTGGCTGCTGCCGTCACCTCCACACTCTGTCACTAATGTTGCCACCTGAGCCCTCAGCTTGTTTTTTTCCAGCTTTCGCTGGCATGACTTTATCAGGCTACATTCCCGCTTGAGTTTTTTGGTCAGTTTTCCCTCTTAAGTGCCCAGGGAATTTTATAGTGAAGCGATTCTAAGAGCAGCGGCACTCATCTGCGTGTCATACTAAAACACAACATTGTATGAAGACCAAACCAAGCTCCCTCTGCATATTTAAGTATGGCGCAACGTTCTACAGCACCCTTCAGGGTCTGTGCAGCCTGGAAATAGCCATTTTAACGCGATTCGTGCCGAAGTAATTCGGGATGAAGTAATTTTTGTGACCGAACCGAATTTTTGAGAAATTCACACATCTCTAGTCTTAGCCCTAGACAGTTTTCATAGACAAGGCCCGTAATTTTAGCTGTGTGCCAAAAATGGTTTTAGCATTAATAAACAGCCTAGCAATAGTATATCACTTGCACTCCAAATAATGTACATCCATTTTGTGGGCAATGTTAACTACTGTCAGGTAAAGTTAAGAAAAAAAAACTGATATATTTTGCACACAAATTGTGTTCTTATTTGGGATATTTTACATCTTATTGTGTGCCAGAAACTAGTTTACACAAATTAATAAATGTCAGATTATGTGTCAAGATGTGGACACACAGAGATTGTGACTAGTGTCAATATATGGTCACCCGGGGATTGTGCCTATGTGTCAATACGTGGTCACCCAGGAGCTGTGTCTATTTGTCAATATGTGGTTACCCTGGGATTGTTTCTATGTGTCAATATGTGGTCACCCAGGGGTTGTGTTTATGTTTCAATATGTCGTCACCTAGGGATTGTGCCTATTTCTCAACGTGTGATCACCCAGGGGTTGTGCCTATGTATCAATATGTGATCACCCAGGGGTTGTGCCTATGTTTCAATATGTGATCACCTAGGGATTGTGTATATGTATCAATATGTGATCACCCAGGGGTTGTGCCTATGTGTCAACATGTGGACATCCAGGAAAAATGTTTTTATGTGTCAATATATGGTCACCCTAGCATTGTGCCTATGTGTCAACATGTGGTCACCTATGGATTATACCTATGTACCAATACATCGCCCAGGGGGTTTTCCTATGTCTCAACATGTGAACATACAGGAATTGTGCCTATGTGTCATTATGTGGTCACCCAGGATTTGTGATGTCCAGCTTTAAAAAAAAATTATGTCATGATACTCTGTCAGAAGGTGTGTTATATGACTCTATGTGTGACGAACCAGTGGTTGTAATGTGAATTGCATGATACAGTATTTCCTTTGTATCATGAGAAATCAGTCCTTAATTAAATTAACAGAAATTTAAGTATAAAACTATCTGTATTTTTTCTTTTCTAATGCAACAGAAAGCTTGACAAATCCATCAATAATACCCCTGGCCCATTATTCATTTTTCAGTGTGTTTTTTTTTCCTATTTTGTCTTTGCCAGTTTGAAATATGGCTTTATTTTGCAACTTATATTGATGTCACTGTGTCTGGAGAATTATAAACAATATTGCCAAAGCATTGCTGCCAAATGTGGCACCATTTGTAGGATAAATGCAGATGGGTTGGAAATGCTACAAATTTGATTGCATCACGTCAGGTAAATCTGTAGCAGCCAATCTGCATCAAACTAGTTAGATTTTGGCACAGATTTTCTGTAGATTGGCTTTGTTCTTAAAAGAAAATCAATATATTATAATAAGCTTGAACTATAAATAAAGCTGTGGAATTTGCTTTGATTTTGGAGTGCTTCCACAATCAGCTGCAGGTTCATGTGGATTTTCAGTGCCTTAAGAAAAATAAAAATTATTTTACACACAATAACCCCTGAAAATATTTAACAAAAGGCTTCAATGAAATTAATTTCAGTACAATTCAATTCATTATTAATTTCCTGTAGACTGTTAGCCTTTGCGGGCATAGTCTTCCATCTCTCTATAGTAGTTATCTTTTGTTGTCATTGTACCTTGTTTAAACGTATGTTATGTATGTGACCCTCTCCCACCTTGAATGTATAGCGCCCTGCAATTACTGGCGCTCTAAAATAAATAATTATAATTACACAATGTACCCTGTTAAATAAATTACTCCACACAAAATATCCCCTTAAATTATATTGCAAACGACTCCCCAAAATCCATCTAAAATTACATTACACAATGTCCCCCCTGAAAATCAGAGTGAAAAGAGGAGGCAGTGCATGTTTTGTCAGGCAGCTGGTGATGTATTTGTACTCAGTTTCTCATTGTTCGGCTTCATGTGCATTCTAATAACATGGTTAATGCTGAATTCAGAAAAAAACAGATAAGCATTTTGCTTATCCCTGCTTGAACAACCTGTTTGGAGAAACTGAGAGAACTGGTCAGACCCACCCATGGTGGTCTAGAATAATGAGGGAGTTAATCAGCTAATCTCAAAATTCCTTGTGGTCTTTGGCAGCGTAGAGTTTAATGTAAGCACTCCTGGTGGTCTGTAGCAGTGTAATGGTTAATATATGGATCCCTGATGGGGTAAGTGGCACAGTTAATGCTGTATACCTGGTTTATGCAAGGAT
This sequence comes from Phyllomedusa bahiana, assembly GCA_025379985.1. NCBI lineage: Eukaryota > Metazoa > Chordata > Amphibia > Anura > Hylidae > Phyllomedusa > Phyllomedusa bahiana. Next base: position 16,102 of record JAODAL010010981.1, on the reverse strand, counting down.
CCCTTGTGTTCTAGGGGTTAATTGAAGATGCACTGTGGTGAATGGCAGTGCAAGGGTTAATGTTAGGGACCCTGGTGGTCTAGGGCAGTGAGTAGGTTAATGTAATGATCCCTGAGGGAGGGCAGAGGGCCCAGTCACTGGTAGCCCCTATAGCTCCCCCCTAGGGGATGCATTGGTCAGACCCAGAGCACGTGAAGAATCCTCCGGTCATCGGGTGAGCCAGTCTGATGTTGTGCATCGTAGATGCCCCCTGGGGACACCCAATTAAGCACTCATGGTTTGTCAAGTCTTTTGTATCTGTTTTTGGGTTATGAGTTCAGCTGCCAGTTGAACAAGTTTGAGGCTCAGAGCTAAATATTGTGTATGTCTACCTTAAAACAGTTGACCAACAAGGAACATCTGAATATAGCTCTACACTGCTAGATATCTCGCTAATCCAATAGTGGTGACTGGATACTGATTACATTGTAAGATTTGCCTGCATATAAACTGTTATATTCAGCACAGAGGTCTCTGGATTTATAATAATCCTTGTAGTCAGGCCACTCAAACCACAGAACTCTGTAGGATTGTTTCTGACTAAGCTGTGCGAAAAAAAATGTGTTTGTTGGAAGGCTTTCTCAACATCTGTACTTTCTAATAGGATTAGATAATGGAAATCAGCATCTCAATCAGTGGTTAGTCAGAGGTTTGCCCTTCTCTCAATGTGTACTTGAATATAATGGAAGCTGTAGTGATTTATGTTAATCTGCGTGTGTTTAGTATATTTATACAAAGTGGATTACACTTAGTCCTGTAATTACCTTTTTTATGAGGAATGAAGTAGATCAATATTTTTATTAATAGCATTAGGATTAGAAGTATTTCTACCTATTAAAGGTGCCGATTTGGCAGCAAGGCTTTAAAACTGTTCATTCTATTCATATTTAAATCTTGGTTATACAGTCATATAACCAGTGTTTTACCCTTTATACAGTATACAGACAGACTTCAATCTAGAGATGGAATATTGTGACCTTGCAGTAAGAGACTTGCATATGAAATGTATTAAATCAAACTATTAAAGCATGTTTTAGCTTTTCAATTTAAAAATACAGGCCTGCCTCTTCATAACTTCTTTAATGTTAGTTCCGTTTACTCTTAGTAACTCACAAAGTTAGTGTATATTTTTATATATATATATATTATATATATATAAATTTTTATATTATATTATATATTATATATATATAATATATATTTTATATAATGCCTGAAAGTAATTGTTAATCTTGAACTTCATGACACAAATTTAAATTAGCAGACCATGTGAAAAAGTTAATTCATGGTCAATGGAAACAAGATAAACAGATATCACTAGTGTTCACACATGCATAATAAAAGAACTAAACAAGTCATACATGAAGTACCAATAAAATTCACAAGTAATCCCACAAAACAAGCTAAAATAGAAAGTTTAAATCAAAATTATTCAATCCCTTTTGCAAATTGGATTTATTTTCAAACTTTCAGCTGTTTGTAATAAAATAACCAAGGGTGACCAATTTAAATAGTTCAACACTTTTCCTCCAAATTTGATACTTTATAACTCACAATAGAAATGAGTTGAAGAGAAAAAGCAAAACCTTACAGGAGATATTGAAGAATAGTTAGAAAGTTGCTTAATTTTGCATATAAGAAAACAAGTACTGACTGGAAAACCATGTACAGTACTGTCACTGTAAGATCCTGGACATTAAACACTTATGTACAAAAGAAGGATTGTCATACATTTAGAAAGAATAAAACATTTTGAATAATATTGTTTAACCCTTTAACACAAAAAAAAATATATATAACTCTTCATTTTTTTCCTCCTTGCCTTCCAAAAGCCATAGCATTTTTAATTTTTCCCCCTACCTAGACATATGAGGGCTTTTTTTTTTGTGGGACAAGATGTACTTTCCAGTGGAGTTATTTATATTACTACATAATATACCGGGGAACGGGAAAAAACTCTAAGTGGGGCAAAATGTGAAAAAAAAGGTACTGGCCCCATGTTTGCGGGAGTTTTGTTTTTTTCCCCGGGGTCAATCTTCAGTAAAAAAAGATGTGTTATCTGTATTCTACAGGTTGCTACAGATCCCGGGAATACCAAACCCGTAAAGGTTTTTCCCTTATGTTTTTGGGAGCGTAAAAAAATTTCCCAAAAATTTTTCATATTTGAAATTTGCGGGCCCGGTGCCATTTTGTGGGACCAATAACCTTTTTTTTATAACACCTACGAGTCAGTGAGGGGCATTTTTGTGGGCTGAAGTGTACTTTTTTTGTAGCGTTTGGAATGCATGCCAAAAACCTTTTTTTTTTTCACTTTTATTCCAATTTTTTATAGGAATTTAAATGACCAATAAAAAACGCCAAAAATTTTGGGATTTTTGGGAAATTTTTTTTTCTACGGGGGTTTTATGTTTTTATTTTTATGTTTGGCTTTTTCAGACTGGCATTTTCCAAAAATTTTGGGAAATTTTTTATTAATTTTTTTGTATTTCTTTTTTTAAAAAAAGGGGAAAAGGGGGGGGATTTGAAATTTTAAAACTCTTTTTTTAAAACTTTTAAAAAAATTTTTTTTTATTTATTTTTTTTTCTTTTTTCATTGAGTTTCCCCCCCTGGGGCTTGATAAATTTAAAACAAACCCAATTATTGAAAAGGCCATGTTTTAAGGGGGTTTCCAAGATGGCGTTTTTCCCCACTTCCTGCGGCCGGAAATGGGGGAAAAGGGGAAAGTGCAGCAATGGGAGTTCACAAAGGGTCCCCCCTGTAAAAAGGGCCCCAAACATAGGGGCCAGCGTTCTTATTTAGATGTCCAAAATCGGAATTTAAGAACGGTGCTCGGCCCGCCTTTTTCATTCTTTTAGTTTCTCGGCCATGTTTGCCGCGGATTTAAAAAGGGGGTTTAAAATTGCGCGGGCGGGCGTCTGCCCCCCCGCGCTTGAAAACCCCCGGGTGTTAGTGCGGGTTTGCTACAAAAAACCCGGTGGAAATGTATTTGGGTCGCGGGTACGATCATGTTACCCAAAAACCTTAAACACACCTTATGTAAAATTTGTCGGGTGGGGGTTTAAGGGGTTTTTTAAAAAAACCAAAAAGAAAAACTCAAAAATCAAAATTTTTTTTTATAAAAAGGAAAGGCGAGGGTTTTTGCCCGAGTCAAAGGGGCTGTCCCCCAAAGGTTTTTAAAACGTCTAAATTTACATAACCCAAATACGTGTGAATTTCCCTGTTTGGGGGGACCCAAAATTAAAAACATCACCCCGTTATGACCAAACCCAAATTTAAAAACTATGAGTAGAAATTTTTGGTTTATCCCCAGTGTTTTTAAATTTTTTCCCCCTTTAATAAACCTCAGTCTTTTCAGGGTGTTTTTGGGGGGGTACAATTTTAAAAAGTTAATTTAAAAGGGGCAAATAAACAAGAAGTCACATCAAATGCTAACGAACAGAAGAGGGCCCTCAGCATATTAAAAACCCGGCCATTAAAAAAAAAAGTTTCAAAAGTTTTTTACCCAAAATTTTTATGTATTTGTTCATTTTCAAAAAAAATTTTTAAAAAATCAAAAACAGTTTTTTTAAATTAAAAAAAGTTCCTTTTCTAGAATTTCACCCCCACTCTCTTTTCCTGACCAGACACATTTTCCAGTTCCTTAGTGCATTCAGGGTTAAACAAAATAACACTCAATTATTCTACTTTTTTTTCACCTACTTGTCATTTTTAGACCAGATTTTTTTTAAAAATAATTTGAGAGAAGAAAGTAAAAAAAATCTGTTTTTTTTCACATTTTTATTTATTTACTGATTTTTTTTTACAGCAAAAGTGGCACTAAAATTTGTTTTGTAACATTGTCACATATGTTTATGAATCAATGATATAAGGATTTAGGATTGTTGGTGCAGGGCTAAAGTTTGCAGTTTATTTTTTTAAATAGGATTTGTAATATATTTTATGTATTTTTTTCTTTGTTTTATTTTACATATTGTGCCCCCTATAAGGTCAGAAATAGACCTTTAGGTGCATCCTATACATACAGTATCTCACAAAAGTGAGTACACCCCTCACATTTTTGTAAGTATTGTATTATACCTTTTATACACTTTCATACAGTGTAAAGTAGTCAGTGCACAGCTTGTATAACAGTGTAAATTTTCTGTGCCCTTAAATTAACTCAACACAAAGCCATCAATGTCTAAATTGATGGCAACAAAAGTGAGTACACTCCTAAGTGAAAATGAATAAAATGTGCCCAAAGTGTCAATATTTTGTGTGGCTACCATTATTTTCCAGCACTGCCTTAACTTTCTTTGGCAAAGAGTTCACTACAGATTCACAGGTTGCCACTGGAATCCTCTTCCACTCCTCCATGATAACATCACAGAGCTGGTGGATGTTAGAGATCTTCCACTCCATCACCTTCCATTTGAAGCTGCCCCCCAGATGTTCAATAAGGTTTAGGTCTGGAGACATGCTTGGCCAGTTCAACACCTTTAGCGAGGCAGTGGTAAGACACACTTGTCTTTGTATTCTTCATCTGGTTGCCGCCACACACACTTGAAAGCATCTGAGCCATATAAGTTTATCTTGGTCCCATCAGACCACAGGACATGGTTTCAGTAATCCATGTCTTTAGTCTGCATGTCCTTAGCAAACTGTGGGCTTTCTTGTGCATCATCTATAGAATAGGCTTGCTTCTGGGACGACAGCCATGCAGACCAATTTAATGCAGTATGTGGCATATGGTCAGTGCAATGATAGACTGATCCCCTGCTTCTTTGACTTCTACAGCAATGCTTCCAGAACTCATACATCTATTTTGAAAAGTCAATCTTTGGACGCTGAGCACATACACTGAACGTCTTTGGTCGACCATGATGAAGCCTGTTCTGAGTGGAGCATGTCTTTTTAAACTGATGTAGGGTCTTGACCACCGTGCTGCAGCTTAGTTGTGTTGGCAATTTTCTTATAGCCTAGGCAATTTTCATGTAGAGCAACAATTATTTTTTTCAGATTCCCAGAGAGATGCCATCTTGAACTCCCAGTAACCAGTATGAAAGAGTGTGAGAGTGAGAACAACAAATTTAACACATCTGTTACCCATTCACACCTGATACCTTCCAACACTAGCAAGTCACATGACACTATAGAGGGAAAATGTGTCCAATATTACTTAGGGGTGTACTCGCTTTTGTTGCCAGCAGTTTAGACATTGATGGCTGTATGTTGAGTTATATTTCTTTCTTTCTGCTCACTTTCTCTGCAACTGGGGCTGATAAATTAGTTCTAGATAGAGGCGATATATAGAGGAAATGTACCTTCTGAAGTCACTGCATAAGACCAGGTAGATGATATAGTTTCTGAGCCCAAGCAGTCACAAGACCACCAGAACTAAGATGCAGGAAACTGCTGTTCTGTATACACAATGATTGGGAAGGCAGGAATGGTAATAAACTGTCCCTACGCTGAAGGCTCACGCAGTTGTTCAACTAGTGTGCAGCACAATCTACACAAAAGTATATGATCAACGGACAGTAAATATCAAATTAAGTGTTTTTAAATACTCTCTATGATTGTCAATGTCAACCAAAGTACATTCTTTCTATTTTATAGTTTTAAAACAGCAATTATATTGTAAAGTGCTGCGGAATATGTTGGCGCTATATAAATAAATATTATTATTATTAATTAGAGAAAGAATATTGTTGTTCAGAGTTTATACAAACTTCTCAAAGCCTGTTTTCAAAATTTAAATTAAAAATGAGCTGCCGTAGATGAACAATGTGTAAAGGAGTTTGAGGCAGCTAGCTTGATAAAAGGTGAAAAGATCAGAAGGAATAGTATAAAGACATCTTGCATTACACTGATGCTCCATACAGAGTATATGTACCACTCTGGTGGTGAAGATAAATCACAGAGTAGCAGTTCCACAAAGAATCTTTAATCATAATTAAAAACCAGGTCTAGGTTCGCATAGATAATTTGCTGTTTTCAAATTCATGAGTCCTTGATTGTAGTATGGATTAAATAAAAGCCTATTTTATTCATCATAGTGGAGTGCTGGATTAAGGAGTATATTAGATTCACATAGACCAGCATTGCTGAATGCTGTTCTGTCTCCTGGTTTCTCATTTTCAAATTTTGGATTGGGTTCATGGATTATTGTAAAGGTATAATAAGGACCTAGCCATTCATAAAGAAAGAATAACCAATAATGTTTTTTCCTGTGGACATTAGCTAAAATACTGTTTTCTGATATGTGTATACTGCTTTGTTGATTTTCTTGCAATATTAAGGAGACACGACTGGGGTATTTTTGTAAAATCAATTTTTGGCATTAAGTTATCAGCAATCCTATGCAATTAAAAATGATATATAAAATGTTGACCATCTCTAGCTGTGATAATAAAGAGATAAAACTCCTGAATGACAGAGCAGACTAATCTTAGTTTACTGCTGGTGCTGCAAGAAATGCTCATCTGCAAGTAGTTACATTAAAAAAAAACAATAGGTAATGACATAAAGTTTGCTCTATTATTCTCTTGACAGGCCCAGATAACGATTAGACTAGATTGAAAGATCAATACATGAAAGTGAAATGGGTTAATCTTGTTCTGCACTGAAAGTGTACAGCTTCCTTCTCACTTATCAGATCCGGCTGATTACACTTACATCGCTCATGCCCTGAGTGGACCTATAAAGGGCCGTTCACACGGCTTATTGCAGGGACGGATTTCAGCCGTATTGCACGCCGTACTGCGCTGCAATATGGCTGGAATCCGTCCCAGCCATTACGGTAATCCACATTTCTCATAGAGAACTGTGGATTCCGTCTCTCCTCCCCGCTCGGCGAGTACGGGATACGCGCCGTGGATAATGCATGTCTATGGGGCCGACGGGCAGCGTCCCCACCCCTTACTCAAGCCATAATTGCGGGCGAAATCCGTCCCGCAATTTCGGCTTGAATAACAGCTTTCCTCTTAGGCTTCAACAGGGCCTAAGAGGAAAAACAATCCTTACTGTCATGCTATCAGAGCTCACAGAGGGGAAGTCATGGAGACAAACCAGAAAGTCATATACACAGGAACTTTAAAAATAGTATATATATTATTTTATATATATATTATATATTATATAGTATATATATATTATATATATATATATATAATATATATATATATATACATATAAATATATATTTATATAAATAAATATATATATATATATATAAATATTGTGTATATATATATATATAATATATAATATATATATATATATAATATATCACCTATTTAAAAAAAAAATCATGCCAATTAAAAAACACTTGTCAATATTTAAAAAGAATATTGGTAGTGTCCTTAAAAAATGTTTACACACAGGGAGACATGTATGATCGGCTTTTTCACCCTTCTCTGGCTTAAATGCGCCTAAGTGAGCAGTCTATGATATCTAATGCACCAAACGAATGTGTTAGGCGCATTGTTTGTAAGACTCAACACTTTCTAATGTGCCTAACATGAGGGGGCGTTTTGGGGGCGTTCTGGGTACGTGTCGCACCAAACTCGTGATATTAAACACATATATGAATGTGGTTCGGCAAAACTAGGTGAATTACTGCTCAAAAAGCCAGACCTATCTCAATGTGGTCTGCCTGAGCCTGAGGAGTTGAAGTGGAGCTAGATTTGCAGTTAGGGCAAAAAATGTCCCTTATTTCTCAACTTACAGCAGTACAATAATAAAAAGCAATTTCTGATAATTATCAAACTATATAAAATTAAATTGTTTAAATGTAATAAAAATGTGATCATATAAAATTAATATAAAAATATATAATATCCCAAAAATATAAAAATATCTCCTATAAAATTTATTTAAATTTAATAGAATCTAAAACTAGTTTTACATTAAATAACCCACTGATGTTGTTGTTCAGATTTTACAATTTTAAATTTTTACTACATTAAATTTGAAATTAAATTTTGCTTACCCTTTATTCTACATACAGCAAGAGCCAGCAAAAGCACAGTCCTGACTGTGGTCCACCAAGCAAAATGTAGTCCAAATAGGTTTCTATTCACTGACATGACTATTCAGTGACTTCTAATTTTATATTTCCAGCCTATTATAGCCTTTTTATACATGTTTGTGCATTACTAATGCGTCAAGTTCCATAATTCGCTAACATCACAGGCGAGGCGCTCGATCTTTGACTCCACTATAAAATTCGCACAAAAACCACTTTTCCATACATCAGGTGCATAAATTTATTAAATTTAAACGAAAGAACCAGGTAGCTGCTGGGGGTTAAGGACAATGTAAATGAGTCCAAGATAGGTTTAATATTCTAGACAATATAATCAGCTGTTAGGCCATGTTCACACGGCTTATTCTGGGACGTATTTCAGCCTGTAATTTGCGCCGTACTGCGCGAATTATGGGCTGAAATACGTCCCAGTCATTACGGTAATCCACAGTTCTCATAGAGAACTATGGATTAAGTCTCCTCTCCCAGCTTGCACAATACGGTGAGCGGGGAGAGAAGGAACATGTCACTTATTCACGGCATATACGCGGCGAGAATAATACATGCATATGGGACCGGCGGGCTATCAAGCGCCCCCGCCCCGCCCCCGTAAACACGCCGTAATTTCGGGGTGAAATACATCCCGCAATTAAGCCGTGTGAACATAGCTTTATGTGTACACATTCTTTAAAGTAGTATGCCAGTTGTAAGAAGGCTCCCTTATGACAAATGGCCAGAAGTTCAGCTTAGAAGACTCATGCCTTGAGTAAAGGGTAGACTTCTTTTCTTTATAGTGGTCTCTGTGCATGTACTTCTTTTAATCTAAATTTTTATTATTCCCTATATCTCCTCTAAATTTCTTTTACTGGTATTTTAATTTCCCTAACAAGCTTTCAACTCTTTTCATCCCTCCTGAGACCAGTCATTTTGCCTTCCATATCACAGTCATGGTTCCAATTCTGTTAAAATTTAAAGTGTAAATGTTAATTCTTAGGGCAACATGTATCAATGGGTCAGTTTCCCTTTTCTGCCGTTAAATACGCCAAAAGTGAGTGATCTCCCTAATTTTCCAATATATGGCACCTCGAACGAACATGTTTGGCGCACTATGCACCGGACCCGACACTTTGTAATAGGCAAAGACGTGGGGGTGTTCTGGGGGCGTTTCACACCACATTTGGAATATTAGACACATTTGTGAATGTGATACAGCAAAACTAGAACAGGCAGACCTATTTAAATGTGGTCTTCCTGAGCCTGAGTAGTTGTATTGCAAATAGATTTGCCATGTGGGCAAAAAATGCCCAAATGTCCATTTTTTATACCAATAAAATAATAAAAAGTAATTTATGATAATTATCAAACTTTATAAACTTAAATTATAAAAAAATTATATAATATCTCAAAAATATAAAATGATCTCCTATAAAATGTATCTAAAATTAATATAATCTAAAATTAATTTTAAATGAAATAACCCACTGACCTACATTTTTCTGAACACAAATTAACATACTATATAAAAGTATAAAAAAATTGTAAAATTTTAACAATAAAAAAATAAATAAACTCCAGAAAATGTTAACATTAACATAAAGCAATTTAAATTAAAAAAGCAACTGAACTGTTTGAGCAGCCATTGTAGAATTCTGTCATTTATTTATACACATGTATGTTACATCACTAATGTGCCAAAGTACTGCAGTGCGGCAAACACATATGCTAAGCCTGTTGAACTTTAGGCGTCATTTAAGACTGCACATTCACCACTTTTCAGGCGCATTATATTCTGAAAAAAAGTAGTGAAAAGTTGTGTAAATGCACCAAGTTTAATACATGTTGCCGTTAGTGCCAGCTACTGTGCATGGTGGCTCAGTGGTTAGCACTGTTGCTTTGGAAGTCTGAGTTCAAGTTCCACCAAGTGAAACATCTGTATGTAGTTAGTCTGTTTTCTCCAAGTGTTTCTGTGGGTTTTCTCCAGATACTTCAGTTTCCTTCACACTCCAAAAACATTCTGATTGGGTAATCTTGAATTAAGATTGTGAGCCCCAGTGGAAACAGGGCTAATTTGAAAGATGCAAATCTTTGAACAGCGCTGCAGAATATAACAGTGCTATATAAGTGAATAGAATTAGTAAGAACAATAAACTATGTTCTTTGGATCAGAGCAATTCCAGCAAGGCAACTTTTATTTTTTCATAAATGAACCTATGTGAGGACTTGCAGTTGGAAGGTAAGCTATCATTTTTACTATTACCATTTTGACATACACAAGACTATTGATTGCTTTTTATTAAATTTTTGGGAGCGGTACTGTGACCCAAAAAAATGCAATACTGGCATTTATATTATATTTTAAAAGATTGGTAATTGACAGACAAAGTAATGCTAATTATTTTCAACATATTCATATGCTAAATGGAAAAAGGGGTGTTTTAAAATGTTTATAGTTTTTAGATCTTTTAAAACTTTACTAAAATTTTTTATTTACTTTATCTAGTTTTTTTAGTCCCCTAAAGATACTTATAGAGAATTCACTAAGTTCGAAAAGGGTCTGGATGCATTTATAGAGTGTAATAATATAACAAGTTCTAGTGAACTGGATTCTGAAGATTTTGATTGGAGTCAGGAAGGAATTTTCCCTAATATGAGGACAATTGTCTTCTACCGCATGTTTTTTTTTTACCTTCCTCTAGTTCAACACTATAGCACAATAAGCTAAACTGGATGGACATCTTTACAAAAAAAAATGTTATCTTTTATCAGTACTGCCAAAATATTATGGCAACTTCAAAGAAATATCTGTTATGTTGCTCAAATTCTATAACCGTGCCTACAGGTCAATTATTTGTAGAGAAGTCCCCTTACAAAAGTGCAATTGAGAAGGAGTATATACTTATCTCCCCATGGTCATACACAGCTCTGCGGATGTACTATACAAGCAGTTGATTCTGAAGTACAGTGTGTATTTCTGTTAATAGTATTGTTTTGTGAGCTATCTATATTTTAAGTAATAAATGTCTTTTAAATGTAGTTTTAAATAAGATACTGGAAATCTCCTTTTACATTTTATTTGAAATCTGGGAAGTTAGAGAGAAGAAAACCAGTAAAACTGTCCAAAGCTATTAGATATTTGTTGGTGGATGCAATAATCTAATAACTGTGGGGAATAGATCTGACAAGTTGGAACATACCTGTCTATATAGATCTACCTATGGAATTGACAGCTTGAATTAAGTCTGCCTATTCTATGCTAATTTGTTTCCCCTGAGATAAGCAATCATTTTTTCAGGGCAAAACAGGTTCATGAAGGAGGGTATAGTACTAGCATTACTATCTATAATAGTAATCTGTACTAGTACTATCTAGATAAAAGATATAGCATGCATGTGACCGGATTTAGAGGTGCTCCTGTTGCTCACAATCATCTGTATCCATGTCACAGGTAATATTACCAGTGCAATGACAAGTTTTTATTCATTTAAATTCAATAATGAGCACACAGATAGTAAAAAGATGGGAAAATCTGTGAAAATTTGCCATGCCTGTGCTCTGTGGATTAGAGAATTTGATAATATGGACTCCTGTTTGCCACATATAAGACAGTAGAGGTGCAACAAAGATACAAATGCATTGTCCAGCTTAAGTAACTAATAAGGGCATGTCCCCATGGCACCAGTTTGCGGCCGGTTTTTCAGATGGTTTGCGGTTTTGCGGACCGTCTGAAAAACCGGCCGCAAACTAACACACCGGGCCGCTATGTAAAAACCCGTGCAACAGTCCTCACTGCACGGGTTTTCCGATGGAATATGAACATGTCAATGGGAGCGGGGAGGCGGCCATGGGGACGGCACTAAAACAGGACAAATACCGGTTGGATAAACTGACCGGCATTTGACCTTTGCCGTGGGGATGATCCCTAATAGTATAAGGGCCACTCTGAAACTAATGCCTTCTATCTTAATACAGAGGTAGCAAAGATTAATTTTACAGCAATTGCACCATTTTCTCATGGCACAGAAACTTATATCAACATTTTCAATGTTCTTCCATTACTCTTGCTGTGATCTAAAAGCAGTTAACACGGAAATCTGTGATATCCTGATCAAGTTTTGCTACATTCATATGTTGGCCTACAACATCAGAACCCGATGTTGTTGATACCGCAATACAGCTTGAACCTTCCCACTAATATCCATAAAATTCTGTTTTCCTTAGTCGGATGGCCACAAAGGAGGTGTCTGCCAACACCTCGTCTCACACCACCAGCATATGACCTAAAGGTGTGCCTTTGAAACCCTATAAAACACACACTTCCAAACTATATTTTGTTAGGGAAATGAAAGCATTTAACCTGTAATTCAGTAAAAAAAAAGCTGTGGCCCTTTAAGAAAGGGAGACTGAAGTTCGGCCAAGTCAGGGTACTTATAGCATGATGGATCACTACTGTATGTTGACAGCTCTGTGAGACCTCCTGGGCTGGAAAAGTCCAATGCAAAGGGAGGAGCCTGTAAGACTGCAGCATATGTGCACTGGGGAGATCTGTGCTGCTATCTTCATGCTGGATGTTATTATTACGCTAAGAGTAGTGTAATATGAATGTCTGTGTGTTATTGAGAAGAAAGAGGGGCTGTAAGCAGCAAAAGGTAAACCCTCTAACACATATGTTCTGAATGTGCCATGGCTGCAGTGTATGTATTTTGAGATTCAGAATAACCCTATACAAACATCTATGTCCTCAGCTCCCATTGTACAGTTGGTATTCCTCTAGGGAGGAAATCTGACTAATTTGTGACCTACCTCTGACAAAATGAAAATAAAACCTCTTTCCCTGTGATACTAATGAAAATCTTTTGATTTAGTAGTAAAATGTATTTGAGAAAAATAATGATTTCATTCACTTTAACTTTTTGTGTGTTTGTGTAGCGTTGACAGATGCTCTTTAAGGTAGGTTTTATATTCACAACTGGCGTTCAGAAAATATCTGGTTAAAAAAAAAAACTCCACAAAAAACAGCCACAACAATCGCGGCATTATTTCCAAAAATGCCACGTATGAAACTGCACTAAGTGAAGTTTATGAAAAAGAAAGAACATTTTATTAGCTTTTAATTTACTGGGTAAAATCAATTCTTGCGAAAGCCTCATTTGAATTCCTCTATTCATAAAGAAAATTATTTTCTTGCTCAGCCAGTGTTAAATGGCTTAAATTGACTATATTATTTTAATTGACTTATATGACAGTAATAAAAACTGTATTTGCTTCAGAACATAAATATTGTATTTGAAAAATATAATCACTATTATTAAAATGAAACAAATTAATCACTCTTTTAGTCTTCATATAAAAGTATGCACTTTGTTGTAAAATAGATTACTTTAGCCTTATTTAAAAAGCTTTTATAATGTTCCTGTCAAGAGTCTACTTACAGATGACTGATTTTGATACTTTATGCATTTCTCTGTAACATATAGGACGGTGCCGGAAATTATGAAGATAGCTGCAATTTTCATTAAAGCATTGTTTATAGTGCATATACTTATTTTGTTAACTATTACAGAGACATCATGTCAGTGAAGCCCATGCGCATAGCTTCTTGGCAGCCTGGTGATGGTATCTGTCAGGATACCGTCAAAATTTATCCTGACGGATCCCACCATGGCTGCAAAGGATCCATAGACTTTTGTAGGGAAAACATAGTCCTAACTGGACTACATATGCTCTATTTAGCAAAAAAATTTAAAAAACAAAGAAATGTGAGCATAGCCTAAATAGGGCAAACATAGTTCTATCAAGACTATTTGCTGTATAGAGGTCTGTGGCCACATTGCGGCCCTGTTGCGGTAACTGTTGGTATAATTTTTGTTATTTTTTTTTTAAGGATACCACAAATGGGCTGCAAAAAACACTAGAGAGGACATGTGTGAAAACTGTCTAGGTCTAAGTCTTTCTTTGTTGCCCATAGAAACCAATCAGAACACTATATGAAATGAAAGGGGAGCCCTAATTGGTTGCTATGAGCAACAAATAAAGTCTTAGACCTAGACAGTTTTCATAGATGAGGCCCTATGTGAATGGGGCTTGACATAAATAGGGTGATTTTAGTCTTTTATGCTGCATAAAGAAGGAATTTATTTAGCGGCCCTAACCAATTTTGGAGGTAAAAATGGTTAGTAGGTACCTCTATTGCCTATAGCGTACCACAACAAGTATGTTTAGTAAGAATCATTTATATTCTGATCACACCTTCTAAACCATCTCATCATATCTGCTAAATAGTAGTGTTGCTTGTGTTTGTTGCAGTTCTGATCGCACTGGTTTAAATGAACTTGTGAAAAAAAACAATTTTTTACTCTGTTCCTAACCCTAATCATAACCATAAGCTAGGACTGGGGTTTTCTACTGTTTTGGGTTAATTTAGCTCTTTATGGAATGTCTGGGTCCATTGGTGCCATCGCTCTGACATTATTTTCACTCTCACATCACTTTTGCTCTAATGTGCAATGGGACCCGAAGTGACGTCAAAACAGAGATGACAATGGAACAACAGTGCTCTAGACCCAGAAGAGGCAGAAAGGGGTAATGTAACCCAAAAAAAAAAAACTATTTCTATCCCTAACCCTAAACACAACTTAGAGTTAAGGTTAGAGACAATTTACTGGTGCTTTAAGCCAAAATTCTATTCTAGTTGACCTAAACTGAAGCACTTGCATTTGGGTAAAATAAAATTTTTGACCCAAATCCAAAGTACAACAATGCTTCACAGTATTATATTTTGCTCCTGGGGCCAAAAGTATCTAAATTATTTTAGTTGTGCTGGAACTAGAATATTATTGGCCTATTCTGTCTACAAAGTTTGGTCCATGAGGCTTAGCTGAAGTCTTTCAGCTACAAGATGAACAAGCCACTCTACTGGGTAAAAAATGTAGGAGTCATAACATTTTCACAGGTGCAGCAATCTCATTATTCTCCGTATTACTGGGGATTCAGGGGCTAGGCCATGACCAACCAAAGATAATGGTCTTTCCTATTAATAGTTAATAAATTTTTTGGTCCAGGAAAATACTTTTAATACCCATAAGCTAACTTCCCAGCTGTATCAAAAACTGCAAAAAAAAAAAAAAAAAATGCTAATCTCATAGTAATGCACAACACAACGTCCTGTTTCCATGGTGGTCCATACAGCCAGGAAGATAGATCAGAACAGCCGATCCGTTATTGTTGCACGTAACTAATTCTTTTTTTGCCATCTTTCATTTCTTTAATACATATTCTCTAAGCACACACCTTGTAAAAAAAATCATTACCATACAGTATTTTGATTTTCATGGAATTTTTAGAAAACCATTATTATTGATTGATTTATAAAGAGTAGTGTTGGGCGATTACTTTGGCCCTCGACATCGGTCGATGGGCGATAGTCGACCATCATCGACAAGATAGCGATAATCGATGGTAGATTATGATCGATGGGCCATTAAAGTCTATGGGAGAGCAACAACACCTTCATTCTTACAGGTCTGGAGAAACTGGAATTAAAATCCACAACAGTCAAATGGATACGTGCTACATCTTAGGCAACACACTTAGGTTATAAAAGCCACAAAAAAAAATTTACAGGACCATTCACTATCCCCGTCTTGTACCACAGCGTGACCCTTAAAACCTGCATTGACCCACAAATTAAAAAAATTCCAGAAGGCGTAAGATTTGAACCATCATTTTACTTGAACTGGACATTGAATATCCCTGTCCTGGAACACAGCATGAGCCCCAAACTGCATAACCCCCACATTTAAAAAGTGCCGGAAAAAGGGAAGGTTTCTTTTCTATTCAACCCCCATTTTAGTGGAATGGACCCTTTTTTTCTGTTCCCCTGTCCTGGGTAGCGCTTGCCCCTCCGTATGAGTGCGGACCAATTGAGCTTCACTTGGAAATACTGGTGGTTAAGCTCCTCCTGTTCCCCCCAGGTGCCCTTTTTTTCTTGGCATTCTTTTTTCATTTTATCAACGTGCTGGAGGAAAATTTTCTTGTCTTTGTTCTTGTCCCTGCTC
>JAODAL010010980.1:0-102199 GCA_025379985.1 Phyllomedusa bahiana | reverse complement strand
GGGGTAAAACCTAGGAAAAATGACTAAAACTTAACTTTTTTTAAAATTTAAATTAGATACACAAAAATATCTAACCCCAAAAGACTATCCCTACCACTTAAATACTGCCTAACCAGAATTGATGGAGAAGTCGCCCTGATAAGGGCGTCCCAAACACGTACCTCCTACAACCTCACCCTACAAACTACAGCTAAACAAAGTACTAAATTAGAAAAATAATATAATCTTACAGTGTTAGATGTAAGATATACTCAATCCCATCAATCATCATAGGACAATAGATGCTGGATGAAAGAATGTAAGGTGTATCACAGACACAATAGCCCCTGGGACTGATCATATCTTGCATTTGGGATGTATTTGATACCTATGGTTGTACCTCAAGCAATTTTTTATGTATGGTTACTGTATCCAGTATACTTTTTGCATCTGTAGGATTACAGGGGCTATTGTGTCTGTGATACACCTTACATTCTTTCATCCATCATCTATTGTCCTATGATGATTGATGGGATTGAGTATATCTAACATCTAACACTATAAGATTGTATTATTTTTCTAATTAGTACTTTGTTTAGCTGTAGTTTGTAGGGTGAGGTGTAGGAGGTACGTGTTTGGGGACGCCCTTATCAGGGCGACCTCTCCATCAATTCTGGTTAGGCAGTATTTAAGTGGTAAAGCTAAAGTTCATGTCATAGAAATTCATCAGAGATATATTTTATATACCTTAACAAATGGCCAAATATATGCTACTGTATAGCCATGCAGTGGCATAATTCACATTGGGCAAAACATTGAAAACTATTTTTTTTGGGTGGAGTTCCACTGTATAGGAAAGCACAGACTACTGTATTTTTATATACTTTAAATGGTGGCCTACGCCACTGATGTGTTGGGAACTTTCCCGGGGCACAAAGCATGATGTGAACAGAGCCTAAAATTAAAATACAGTGAATACATACAGTGAAAAAAAAATCTAATAAAGTTCAACTGTTGAACTGATTTTTTTGCAATTATAGATAGAAGTAATCAACGTCAAACGTGTTTATTTTAAGTACTTTATACAGTATGTGCATGATATGTATTATTTGATTGTTCTATATTAGGTTATGGTAACTATGACAACAGAGGAATATATCTTTTCAGGTTTGACTGGAGAAAAAAGCATTGCAACAATTTTGTTTTAGCTATTAAATTATTTGTATATCCCTAAGAGGTGTAAACATTTCACTGCATAGCATTGTGCAACAGATTGTGTTGTTTAAGTATCAAGGGGAAATAGACAACACTATATGTGCTGTATAATTCTCTTTACACACACACATTCATATACGTATGTCCCTTTGGCTAGGGTCCAAAAACATCAAAAAGGGCCCCTTTTGTGTTAATTTTTTCTCGTAGGGCGGGGTTCACAAAGAAATTTTTCCCACGCCACGATGGGGAACTGGGGCTTGTATTGTTACAAAAGAAAAAAACTTTTTTTCCCTTTGTCAAAATTTTTTACGTTATTACACATATACTTCCCCTTTCACCTCACTGAAAAAATGAAACCCAGAAAAATAAAAAAATTTGCTTTTTCAAAAAGCGCTCACCTACTTTAAAAGAACGTGAAAAACCCCTTTTAAAAATTTAACGGGTCCCCAAAAATAAAAACACCTATACAGGGGAGCAAATATACCAAAAACGAATCATTTTTTTACTAAAAAAAAAAATAAATACCTAGCCCAAAAAAACTTTTACTATTTAAAGGGAAATAAAAAATTAATACTGCCAACCCTGCCCAAACCCGGCGCCCAAACGCAGTGACTATCAGTTGTACACAGGGTCTTAAGATGGGATATCAAGCCACACAGTGACCAGATAGTGGTAGATACCAGTTTATGAGTTTCTCTCAGACCTATAATGATTACACTGAAATTACTTTTGGTTACATCAATACTTTTTTCTGATCAAAGGGCGTTTTACTTTCCCTTCTCTTTTCCATCCCCCCCAAAACTCCCCTGAAAGGAAATTTTCCCCCCCCAAATCGTTTCTGCAAATTTTCCACACAAACATTTTTTTAAACCTCACTAGAGATGGGCAAAAATTTTCCCCAAATTCGTTTGTCACTTCGCCGAATTTCTCGGGAAAAAAAAAAACTTCGTTCCCCAATTTCTTCGGGGACGAATCATTTAAAAAAAAAAGCTATTTCCCGGCGGGGACAACCTGCAGGGTGCTGTAGAACGTTGTGCCATGCTTAAATATGCAGAGGGAGCTTGGTTTGGTCTTCATACAATGTTGTGTTTTAGTATGACACGCACATGACTGCCGCCGCTCTTAGAATCGCTTCAGAGAGTGGCACAATCCCATTCTGAAGGTGGCAAAAACAGGATTAGGCCACAGAGTGGAACAATGACACAGTGTCTAGGTCACGGCAGCAGCCACAGCAGCAGCTTGAGGTCAGACAGTGGCACAATGACACAGTGGTAGGTCACAGCAGCAGCCACAGCAGCACATGAGGTCAGACGTGGCACAATGACACAGTTTTGTAGGTCACGGCAGCACCACAGCAGCAGCATGAGGTCAACAGTGCACAATACACAGTGTGAGGTCACGGCAGCACAGCAGAAAGAGGTCAGGCAGTGGCACAATGACACAGTGTGTAGGTCACGCAGCAGAAATGAGGTCAGACATGGCACAATGACACAGTGTGTAGGTCACGACAGCAGCAGCATGAGGCCAGGCAGTGGCTCAATGACACAGTGTGTAGGTCACGACAGCAGCATGAGGTCAGGCAGTGGCACAATGACATTCGGAGGGGCAAAAACAGGAGTGGGCCCACAGAGTGGGACAATGACACATTTGTGGAGGTCACGGCAGCAGCCACAGGAGCAGCATGAGGTCAGAGAGTGGCACAATGACACAGTGTGTAGGTCACGGCAGCAGCCACAGAGCACCCATGAGGTCAAAACAGGGGCACAATAACACAGGGGTGTAGGTCACGGCAGAAGCCAAAGCAGCAGCATGAGGTCAGACAGTGGCACAAAGACAGAGTGTAGGTGACGGCAGAAAGCCACAGCAGCAGCATGAGGTCAGACAGTGGCACAATACAGAGTTGTAGGTCTGGCAGCAGCCACAAGCACAGCATGAGGTCAGACAGTGGCACAATGATATTCTGGAGGGGGCAAAACAGGAGTAGGCCACCGGGTGGCACAATGACACAGTTTGTATGTCACGGCAGCACCATCAGCAGCCGCATGAGGGCAGACAGTGGCACAATAACACAGTGTGTAGGCACGGCAGCAGCCACAGCAGCAGCATGAGGTCAGACAGTGGCACAATGACAGAGTTGTAGGTCACGGCAGCAGCCACAGCAGCAGCATGAGGTCAGAAAAGGGCACAATGACATTCTGGAGTGGGCAAAAACAGGAGTAGGCCACAGAGGGCCCAATGACACAGTGTGTAGGTCACGGCAGCAGCCACAGGAGCAGCATGAGGTCAGACAGTGGCACAATGACATTCTGGAGGTAGCAAAAACAGGAGTAGGCCACAGAGTCGGACAATGACACAGTGTGAAGGTAACGGCAGAAGGAGCATGAGGTCAGACAGTGGCATAATGACATTCTGGAGGTGGCAAAAACAGGAGTGGGCCCACAGAGGGGGACAATGACACAGTGTGGATGTCACGACAGCAGCCACATCAGCAGAATGAGGTCAACAGGGGCACAATGACACAGTGTGGGGGTGGGTGTCAATACCAGTCCCTGTAAAGAGGGTTGTTGGCAGAGGGAGAAACTGTCAGCAGATGTGTGGCGTCAGGCGGGTGGCGGCATCAGAATAGTGGCTGAGGCAGGTAGTTTGAACCCAACTCATTCTCACTTTTTGGGGGTGAGGCGTCATGGCTGATTTTAGTCTGACGCCTAAGGCATTGGTGTGTGGAAATCCTGGCCAAATCCCCCGCCTGATTCATCTTGACAAAGGTCAGTCGTTCCACATTTCCCGTGGACAAGCGGGTTCTCCTTGGGCTAACTTTGGCCCCCGCCGCCCTGAACACCCCTCTGATGCCACATACTGGCCGGGCAGGACAGCTTCTCCCTGCAAAACGGCAAGTTGCGGCCACACATCCATATGGCTGCCCAGTAGTCCAGCGGATCTTCTAACTGGGTGGCAGAGTGCTGTCCAAGTAGGCCACCACCTGTTGGTTCAGGGACTGCCCCAGTCCTGCTGCTGCTGCTGCTGCGGCGACTACCCTCCTCACTAGGCGGGTGAAGGAAGCTGCTCATCAGTGACTCCAGATTTAGGTTACTGCGATGGAGCGGGTACTGCTCCTGCCCCCCCCCCACCCCTTTCCCCCCACCAGCCGCGGCAGTAGTAGTGAGCGCTGGGGAACCCCCCGGTCAGACCTGTAAAGGGGAGGGACGATGCCGCACATAGGCAGCGGCAACTGATTACGGAGGATTTCCCAATAGTATTTGAGTTTGTCCTCCCACACAATAGCTGGGAAAAAGGCTCCCATTTTGGACCGGTAGCGAGGGTCCAATAGGGTGGAGAGCCAGAAGTCATCCCTCTGCGGGATGCTGACTATTCGGCTGTCACTAGCCAGGCAAATAAGCATGCTGCGGGCCATCTGCACAAGTGACTCCGAGGGGCTCCCTGCCTCCATTTCCACTGTATACGGCCACGGTGCTTGGGGTCATCTGCCTCGTCTTCCTCATCTCCATCCACCTCCTCCAGCTGCTCCTGCTCCTCCTCTCTTGTCACCTGGGTAGAAAATCCACTCATTTCACCAGACAACGCTTCTGCTCCAATGTCCTCCTCCTCCTCCTCCTTCTCCATTTCAGTCCCCACCGGACTCATGTGGCCACGAGAAGTAGTCGCCACGTCTCCAGTCCCCTGCCCAGACAGATTTTTCAGCATCTGCTCCAGGACATGAAGCGTGGAATGACGTTATTCATCCCGTAGTCCTGGCGACTGACAAATAATGTCGCCTCCTCGAATGGCCTCAACAAACGGCAGGTGTCACGCATGAGCTGCCACTGGCTGACTCAAAGTACACGGGGGAGTACTTCTGTCTGCCTGGATCATCAAAAAATCGTTAATGGCCTTTCTCTTTTTCATACAGTCTCCAACATGTGCAGGCGGGAATTCCAACGGGTGGAAACATCGCATAATCAAGTGTGTTGGGGAGGCCGTTCTGCGCTGCAACTCGAGGAGGGTGTTCCTGGCTTTGTACAAATGGATAAAGTGCATGCACATTTTTCCTGGCCCATTTTCAGAATCTGCTGAAAGATCGTGGAAGACTTCAGGAACCTTTTCACAACCAGATAAAACACTGCGCCATGCAGGGCGCAGGGACCATCCCTCCCTGGTGCAGCGCGGACACCATGTTACTTCCCATTGTCGTCACCATGGTTCCATTTGCAGTTGCCGCGGAGAAAGCCACACATCGATTTCTTGCTGCATGACGCGGAGCAGTTCCTCCCCTGTGTGACTTCGTTCGCCGGGGCAAGCCGGGTTTTTAGAACTGCGTGACACCGCTGTGCCCTACACATGTGTATGATGGAGCAGTACTTGTGGAGGCTGAGATGGTGGTGGTGGTGGGGGATGAGGAAGCGGACATTGGTTGCAGAGCCGCAGTTTGAACAACGTGGAGGAGAAAGGGGCGTCTCCTGTCCAAGTTGTTGGTTTTGCCTGGGGCCGGAAGCACATTCACCCAGTGGGCCGTAAAGGGGACATGTACTGGCCCTGACCGTAGTTACAGCTCCAGACGTCCGCGGTGCCGTGCCCTTGGAACAAACCGTAAGCTTAAGGACTGGCCCACCTTCTGTTCTACATATTTATGAAGTCTGGGAAACAAGCCTTTTTGGAAAAGAAATTACGGCTTGGAACTCTCCATCTCGGCTCGCACAAGCCATTAGTTCTCTGAATGGTGCAGATTTCCACCATTTGAAAAGGGAGGGACTGCAGTACCAAACAACTTGGAAAGGAGCACGTCAGCTGCTCCCACCTTAGGATGGTTGGACGCATACTGTTGTCTCTTTGCAATCGCCTCGCTGAATGACTGCTGGCGCCATGAGTACGGGGAAAGCAGGAGCATCTGGACCGGGAGAAGATGTAAAAGAGAAACAGCTCCCTTCTGCAGAGGTGGTAGAGCCTTGACTGGCTGCAATGGCATGCGTGCCACTGGGCGACTGCTGCTGCTGCTGCTGCGGCGGCGGGAATGGACCACCACATCTGAGCCACGTTTCTCCAGCCCACTGATGGTGACGCTGCGTGTGTTGACGCGGGGCCATGGTGCCAACGTTAGCCCCTGGCCACCTCACTTTCTGCTTACAGATTCTACATATACCCATATTTTGGCCCCTCCGTGTTTAGCAAAACTGCCACACCGCCCGGGATCGGTTTAACCCCCAACGCTCCACACTGATGATACTGCGCCGTTGCCTCGCTGACCCCCGTGCCGCTATTTCTTTGGGCCTGCGAAAGTGGGTTTTTTACCCTGTGGGTGCTTGGCTTCCGAATCACACTGCTGCTATCCTGCTGACTACGCCACACCAACTTTCTGCTGCGCCTGCCTACGCGCAAACTGACACCTCTTTCTCCTGACATAAAAGAAGCCCTTGCTCACGACTACCAAGTGCAGTCGGTACATCATCATCTATTTGTGTTTCACGTCACTGGTCCTCATCACGTTTGGGAGCAAAAGGCTGAACCCTCACAACATGACCTCCCAGCACTCAACACTATACTTTGCGCCTACTGCAAGAGCAGGGATATTTGCCCATTTCTTCGCTGCCAAGTAGCTGAGAAATGCCCTCTCAAATTGTTCATCCCCCGCTATTAGTGGTGCTGACCAGACCACATAGTAGATCTTGGCTGAGGGACCGATGGGACAGAGGCGGGGTTTAGGACAGGGGAGGCCGCTGAAACCCTCCGGCCATGCAACAATGTGTTCTGACTTCCCACCCACTCTTGCTGGGTTCAGCTGCATTAGAAGTGGATCACCTAGTCAACCAATCAAGAACCATTGGGTTGCAGTCAGGAAACGGCCGCTAATGAATCGGCAGTTGTGCCTCACCCAGTGACCCTGCTGCGACGTCCCCTTCCTGTGCTGCGACCTGCACAGAAATTTTGTCCTCGCCACTCGCAGGTGAAGAAACCTGCCACTCTCTGTCTGAAACTGTTTGTTCTAAAATTACAGACACTGTTTGATGAAGATATCTGTAAAATGAAAAATACACACCTGTAATTTGACCAAATGATCCCACTAAGAAGCTTGAGTAACCTTGGTATAAATTGGCCCACAATGCAGGAAAATTGACTTGATGTGCCGTTAAAAACTCTCGTATTTTACTTGGGAAAATAAAAGCACAAAACAAGGCTTAATTAACCTTCGGTATGAATTATGCTACAAGAATTTCTTTGTGGCGGTGAAAAACAAAGTTTCTTTACTGAGTACAACAGCAGAACAACGCTTAATTAACCCCTGGAAAGTAAATTGCGCAAAGAATTGAGCAGCCAGAAACACTAGCTTTTGAGCGTGTTACAATTGCGTGTTTTTCTACGCTACACAACAAAGAAAAAATTGTAATAACCTTCCCCTTGTGAATTATGCTACAGGAAAATTGTATTTTTGGCGGTGAAAAAGACGGTTTCTTTGGGGTCACAACAGCAGCAGAAAAAACGCTTAATTAACCCCTGGATGTAAATTGCGAAAAGAATTGAGCAGCCGGAAACTACTAGCTTTGTAGCGTGTTACAATTGCGGTTTTCTACGCTACACAACAAGAGAAAAAAATTGTAATTAACCTTCGTTTGTGAATATGCAACAGGGAAAAATTTTTATTTTTTGGCAGTGAAAAAAACGGTTTTTGGGGTCACAAAAGCAGCAGAACAACGCTTAATTAACCCCTGGATGTAAATTGCGCAAAAGAATTGAGCAGCCGGAAACTACTTGCTTTGTAGCGTGTTACAATTGCGTGTTTTCTACGCTACACAACAAGAGAAAAAATTGTAATTAACCTTCGCTTGTGAATTATGCTACAGTAAAATTTTATTTTTTGCCGGTGAAAAAGACGGTCTTTTTTTGTCACCACAGCGCAAAAACAACGCTTAATTAACCCCTGGATGTAAATTGCGCAAAAGAAATTGAGCACCCGAAACACTAGCTTTGTAGCGTGTAAAAATTGCGTTTTATCTACGCTACACAACAAAGAAAAAATTGTAATTAACCTTCGTTTGGAATTATGCTACAGGAAAATTTGTATTTTTTGGCGGTGAAAAAAAAACGGTTTCTTGAGTCACAACAGCAGCAAACAACGCTTAATTATCCCCTGGATGTAAATTCGCAAAAGAATTGAGCAGCCGGAAACTACTAGCTTTGTAGCGTGTTACAATTGCGTGTTTTCTACGCTACACAACAAGAAAAAATTGTAATTAACCTTCGTTTGTGAAATTCTACAGAAAATTGTATTTTTGGGGGTGAAAGGACGGGTTTCTTGGAGTCACAACAGCAGCAGAACAACGCTTAGTTAAACCCTGGATGTTAAAATTTCGCAAAAAAAATTGAGCAGCCGGAAACTACTAGCTTTGTAGCGTGTTACAATTGCGTGTTTTCTACGCTACACAACAGGGAAAAAATTGTAAATAACCTTCGCTTGTGAATTATGCTACAGGAAAAAATTGTATTTTTGGTGGGGAAAAAGACGGTCATTTTTTTGGGGCACCACAGCACAAAACAACGCTTTATTAACCCCTGGATGTAAATTGACAAAAGAATTGAGCAGCCACAAACTAAAAGCGTTGTAGCGTGTTATAATTGCATGTTTTCTACTCTACACAACAAGAGAAAAAATTGTAATTAACCTTCGCTTGTGAATTATGCTACAGGAAAATTTTATATTTTTGCGTTGAAAAAGACGGTTTATTGTAGTCACAACAGCAGCAGAACAACGATTAATTAACCCCTGGATGTAAATTGCGCAAAAAAATTGAGCAGCCGGGAAAATACTAGCTTTTGTAGCGTGTTAAAAATTGCGTGTTTCTACGCTACACAACAAGAGAAAAAATTAATTAACCTCACTTGTGAATTATGCTACAGGAAAATTGTATTTTTTGGGGGTGAAAAACGGTTTCTTGGAGTCACAACAGCAGCAAACAACCTTAATTAATCCCTGGATGTAAATTGGGGCAAAAGAATTGAGCACCAAAAATGAATGGTAATTTGTATTATAAAAACACTGTTTCTTTAAATGAATACAACAGGAACTGCTTAGATGCCCCTTGGGATATTCAATGTGCTGTGAGCAGATAGCATTAACATGTATATGCACTGACTTCAGATCCAATACACCAAAAAATCTGAAATAGAACATTAAGAGAAGCATCCCCTGAGACAAGCTGAGACACCCCACAAAAATCGCTGTATAAAAATCAGTTCTTCAGTAACAATCAGTCGCAGCAGCACCTTCCCTGATCATGACCCTGAGCAAAGCTGAGGCTTGCTCTGCGCCTTTTAGACCCCTTCCCCCCCCCCCAAATTCCTTCCTTTGGGCTACATATGGCCAACCTTCCCCAATAAACACACTGACCAACGAGTGGAATGTAATGGCCACAGCAGCCGTTTATTAACAAAAATACAAATATAACATTTCTTTTATTTAAATATATAAATAACTTTCTTAAATACTTATACTCAACCAAATCCCAACTTATCAAAGACACCCCATTGTAAACAAACACCGAAGTGCAACACCACTGGGGCAGAGGTCCTTGGAGCTAAGCGACCTGGCGACCAAAATCCCCGAAGGGACAAACCATCCTACCCCCAGCCGCATTCCACTGACTCGGGGGTCCAAAAGCCATACTAGATGGCTCACACCATTCGCTCTTTCAGGGATACCAGCCTGAAAAGAGCCCCACCTTCGCCAGGCCGGGTCCACCTTCTCCCAAACCTGAGGAAGTCATATCCCTAATGACTCCCTCCCCCAAAATCCTCGACCACCTCCAAGAACCCCTGCCGCCAACGGCTACCATGACACCCTGCGAAACCCAGTGAAGCCTCCCTCAACCAAACTGCTAACATCGGGCGGGTGGGCGGGACTGCTGCCTCGTGCCGCGCCAATGATTTCGCGGGGCGGAAGTGACGATCGTGGGCCTCGCGTCACCTCCGCCCCGCCCCCCGACACGCCTCCGCTGACGACCAAGCGGCAGGACCTGCCCATCTTGCCGGGTCATGCCGCGCCTCCCCTATGCCCGGGAGGGGGGGGCGTGCGGTCCGGCGCGCAACTGTACAGTGAGAGCGGTATGAGCTCCCAGCGTTGCGCCCGGACTTATATAGTGCGGTGACGTCACAGAATCCCGCCGGTCTCTACTTGGCTTCACCTCTGCACATGTCATGCAGGCTATGCCCTTCTTCCTCCCAGAGTGCTTTGCCCCATGTAGCGCCATGTGCTCGCAGCCATTTTATCAATCAAATGCACACTTCGTTCACGCGAAGTACCCCAAACTTCGACTTCGTTCAGAACCGAAGTTTTCCTGAAATTCTAAACGAATTCAACTTCGTTAGAATCGATTCGCCCATCTCTAATCCTCACTTTTCCAGCACCTATTGTCATGAGTGGTTCCGCGGGCCGGACCGCGGGCGCACCCGTGTTCTCCCCTCGGGATCCCTGCTGTGGTCGAGTATAGCCGCTGGCCGCGGGACGGTCAGCGGGCGCACTAGCTTTGCCAGCTTGCCTGACTGCGCTCCTGTCTCATCTACTTCCCCTGCTGGTCGGTGCGCGTGCTCTTGTAAATTTAATGGGCCAGCGCGCCAGTAATTGGATAATTGCCGGGGCGCTGACCCTATATATTGGTTTTGGCCACGTCACTTCCCTGCTGGATCTTTGTTGCCCCTGAGCCTTAGAAAAATGTTCTTGTGTATCTCGTCTTGCCGTGTTTCTGACCTCTGCCTACGTTTCTTGGCTCTGAACCTTCACTGCCTGCCCTGACCTGCCTGCCCGTCCTCGACTACAGTTCTCATGTTACGATTTGGTACCTCGTTGCACCTCGGTCGCCACCGCAGGCAAGTCGCGCCAGGGTTAGTCACCTGGTAAGACTCCCGCCGCAGCAAGTCCATCCTGCTTTGCGGCGGGCTCTGGTGAAAACCGGGACCTGCTTAGATTCCGCTCCCTGGCGTGAATGTTACCATCGCTTGCGGTGGTCCAGCGGATCCACCTCTCCGGCTGTTACACCTATAAATATATCTACCTACTTTAGGGTTTATATAACTCCCTTCCTAATGAGGATTTATACAGGAAAGCATGGCAACACCCCATCCCCACAGCAAATGGCTTTTCTATGATAGAATGGGATGGGAAGTTCATTTATAGGCCCCTATTAGGTAGATTTATAGGCAGGTAATATGACCCCCAGTATATAGATAGGTAGGTAATATGGCCCCCAGTATATAGCCAGGCAGGTAATATGGCCCCCAGTATATAGGTAGTTAGATAATATGCTCCCAGTATATATATATTATATATATATATATATATATATATAATATATTATATATATATATATATATATATAATAAAATTATAATTATATAATATGCCCCACAGTGTATATGTAATAAGATAATATGGCCCCCAGTATATATAATTAGATAATATGGCCCCAGTGTATATTTAATAAGATAACATGACCCCCTGTGAATGCAGGCAGGTATTAGGGCATATATAAAATAAGAAATTCCAGTACTCACCTTCTTTTTTCACAGCATTATAGTACAAAAGACCTTATTATTAAAATATAACTTTTATTTTCTCAACTTAGCTAAAAATATTAGTCAAGGGTAATATCTACTATAGACAATAATACTAACCTTCTCCTGCTCCCTGAAGCTCCCGCTGGGCTCCGTCTTCTTCCTGGCACAGGCTGCGTGACGACGTACACACACCGCCTGTGCTGGATACTCTTGAGTATTCTGTGGAGCAGGGAGCGCTCGCTCTCTACTCCACGGAAGCTTTCATCTGTATGTGCATCCAGAGGACGAGGTCCGGGCACAGGCACCTTTATCTGGGACTTGTACACTGGATAAAACGGCATGGCGACGCCCCTGCGCGTCACAAAATGCCTGGTGTTAGCACGTACTTCTAAA
The DNA here is from genome assembly GCA_025379985.1 of Phyllomedusa bahiana. Taxonomy (NCBI): domain Eukaryota; kingdom Metazoa; phylum Chordata; class Amphibia; order Anura; family Hylidae; genus Phyllomedusa; species Phyllomedusa bahiana. The sequence goes on along the minus strand of JAODAL010010980.1, from coordinate 90,076 downwards.
ACGCCCTGTGCCGGCTCCCATTGACCTTCACTTTCCCTGGCACGTCAGCGCAGCAAAGAAGTGACATGTCAATTCTTTCCTCCGGCGCATAATACGCTTCGAGGGAAACATGAGAGCTATGAATTAGCGTATTTGCAGTTCATACTTCGGGCGTATTGCATACATACCCTTATACAGCACCCATAGTGTTGCTTATTTGCCCTTGATGCTTAATATATATATTGTGGCCAATCTCAAGTTTTTCTGATGCCATCTGTATATTCCACAGTTCCTCTGGTAAAATGTTTTGTGGACAAATTAGACAAAATCATAGATTTTTAGCAAAAATTCACAATGCTATGTTTGGAGGAAAAAGAATACTTTACACCAACACCATCCAATCTGTGAAATTTGATGGAGAGATCGTTATGCTTTGTGACTGCTTTGCTGTCTCAGATGTATAAAATATTTTACAGGAAAATGTAAGGACAGCAGTACATGACCTCAAGCTGAAGAGATGTTGATAAGACAATGAGTTGAAGCACAAAGTATATCAACTAAAGAAAGACTTGGCCATTCCAGAGTCTTAATCTTAACTTTTTTGTGATGCTGTAGAATAACCTGCGAATGGCTGTCCATGCACGCATCCCAAAAATATTGATGTTTGAAAACATGTTTTCTTGGAGAAATATTCCAAACCTTCTCCTCACCATTGTGCAAATCCTTTTCACAGATCCAGGAAACGTTTAGAGGTGATTTCTGCAAAATGAGAAGCTACAAATGATTAAACTCAGGGATTCACATTTTTTCTTGGAATGTGGGTGTTTTACTTAAAGGTGTTTTCCGGGACTTACAAAAGGTTGTTGGTCTGCTGGGGTATGATTAGAAATCGGAAAAAATAAGCCTACTCACCTCCGTGACACTCCTGTTCTGTCCGGCTGCACGGTGAACTTCCATCGTTCATAAGCTATGTGCAGCCAATCACAGGCCAGAGTGGTCATGTTTATGGGGAAGGCCAGTGGACCAGTGAGCTTTGGTAAGTCCGGGACAACCCCTTTAATGTGATCAATAAAAGATGTAAACTGTGTAATTGTTTGAGAATTGTTAGTTTAATTTAGTTAGATTTAGGTGGATTTGATGATTAACATTGAAAATAATAAGATCATTTTTTTTTTTAATGGATAAATTCATGTTATTTACAAAGGTCCATTTACCTTTTTCTGGAAATGTCATTGCAGTTGAGAAAAAAAAAGTAAAATCTTTGAGATGTACTTCTACAACGCATTGAATTTAATGTAAAGGATTATTGTACAAAACAGCAAAAAGGTCACTTGGCAACTGCAAAAAATGTCATTGGAAGAACAAAATTTGAAGCATCTCAGCATTATTCCATATCTCTGAATCCTATTTTTGTCCAGTATAGAAACAATCTACAAAGTAGCTCTATAGTAAGTGAGTATGCTCCCTTTAGCTCTACAGGAAAGTGATTTTAGCTGAACTTAAAGGCGATGTATCGCTTCATTGGTTCGGCTGTTTTCTTGAAGCTTGATTCTCTCATTTCCTGAAATCCAGAGGCGTTTCTTCCCCTACCAGCTGATTGTTTCTTAACTGAAGGGGGATGACATCACTGTTCATGCTCGCTCCCGAGTCAGTGTGTTTCCCCCCCCACCGAGTCCACATGTCACTGTGTTCTCTACCTATTCAGTATTATTTTGTAAGAGCTGTTTACATACCACATGCCTGCATTCAGTCTTGACAGCCTTCTATGAACTCAGAGCACTGATCTCTTCTCCTCTCACAGTTGGAGGTTTGTTACAGTTGAATCCAGTCTTCTATGAACTCATCCAGAGCAGCACAGATATCCCTGCTATGTTTACACACAGGAGAATTTAGACACCGAGGCACAATTCTGCTGTTTTCTGATTGTGGAAACAGCTGCAGTGTTAGTGTGTTTCTTCTGGCTGTGTAGAGTGAAATGCTCCCGGCCCCTTATTCTGAGTGAGAGAGGCAGCAATGCGCGCTCCCATGAATACGACTAGGGGTCAGACAGAATGTAAATTAGCAGAGCTGTCAGTCAATGACATGAAAGGAGGCGGAATCCGACCAGCACTGGGGAACTGTGTTTACAGAAAAAGAAGATAAGGCAGACTATGACAACAAGACAGCTTTGCTAATGACATCCAATTGCAAAGTTGCTTGTTTTCGCTGTCCCCTTATTCTGAAGACCATTTAATGAAATTATACAACCCCTTTAAGATTTAGGCTTAAACATCCTCCTATTGATAGAATATTGAAGCAACTCAGCAAAATACAAACTTATAAACTTTTTATTTATATTCCAATGTAGAGTGAAGGAAATAATTATTTGATCCCTTGCTGATTGTGTAAGTTTGCCCACGAACAAACAGTCTATAATTGTAAGGGTAGGTTAATTTTAACATTGTGAGATAGACTATCCAAAATAAAATCCAGAAAATCACATTGTATAAATTATATAAATTTATTTGCATTTTGCTGAGAGAAATAAGTAATTGATCCCCTACCAACCATTAAGAGTTCTGGCTCCTACAGACTAGTTAGATGCTCCTAATCAACTCGTTACCTGCATTAAAGACAGCTGTCTTAAATAGTAACCTTTATAAAAGACCCCTTTTCCACAGACTAAATCATCACATTCAAAACCTCTACAACATGAACAAGACCAAAGAGCTTTATAAGGATGTCAGGGACAAGATCATAGACCTGCACATAGCTGGAATGGGCTACAAAACCAAAAGTAAGACACTGGTTGAGAAGGAGACAACTATTGGTGCAATAGCAAGAAAATAGAAGAAATACAAAATGACTGTCAATCGGCATCAATCTGGAGCACTATGAAAAATCTCACCTCGTGGGGTATCCTTGATTATGAGGAAGGTGAGAGATCAGCCTATAACTACACAGGGAGAACTTGTTAATGATCTCAAGGCAGCTGGGACCACAGTCACCAAAAAAAAAACCATTGGTAACACATTATGCCGTATTCGTTTAAAATCCTGCAGTGCCAAAAAGATCCCCCTGCTAAAGAAGACACATGTGCAGGCCCATCTTAAGTTTGACAACGAACACCTGAATGATTTTGTGAGTGATTGGGAGAAGTTGCTGTGGTCAGATGAGACAAAAATTGAGCTCTTTGGCTTTAAACCCTCAACTCGCCGTGTTTGGGGGAAAGATTAATGCTGCCTATGATCCAAGAACACCGTCCCCACTGTCAAGCATGGAGGTGGAAACATTATGTTTTGGGAGTGTTTCTCCCAACACTCCCAGGCACAGGAATACTTCACCGCATCAATGGGAGAATGGATGAAGCCATGTACCGTAAAATCCTGAGTGACAACCTCCTGCCCACCGCCAGGACATTAAAAATGGGTCGTGGCTGGGTCTTCCAGTAATGACCCAAAACATACAGCCAAGGCAACAAAGGAGTGGCTCAAAAAGAAGCACATTAAGGTCATGGAGTGGCCCAGCCAGTCTCCAGTCCTTAATCCAATAGAAAACTTATGGAGGGAGTAGAAGCTCCGAGTTGCTAGGCGACAGCTTCAAAATCTTAATTATTTAGAGATGATCTGCGAAGAGGAGTGGACCAAAATTCCTCCTGACATGTGCGCAAACCTCATCATCAACTACAAAAAAAGTCTGACTGCTGGGCTTGCCAACAAGGGTTTTACCACCAAGTATTAAGTCTTGCCTGCCAATACCAAATACTTATTCCTCACTGCAAAATGCAAATACATTTATACAATTAGATTTTCTGGATTTTATTTTGATATTCTTTCTCTCAATGTTAAAATAACCTACCCTTAAAATTATAGACTGTTCATGTCTTTGTCAGTCAGAAAACTTACACAATCAGCAAGGGATCAAATAATTATTTCCTTTACTGTAATATTTGCATTAATACTACCAATTCTTCAATCAAAATACTTCTTTCCTTATATTGTGATATAGATTTTACATTGCGTTTACTTTACACTTACTTTCTACTTTTCTAGTTTACTATATGTTTATTCAGCATAATAGTAGATACACTAGAACAAATAACAATATTCTGCAACTTTGATTGGGATCTGAACAACAAAAGTATAGGCTGTGTTTACACCTGTGTACTTCTCTTTTTTTTTTTAGTAAAAGCAGGACAATTGATGAAAAAGACTAATTCAAAAATACAAATGTTGTTATCAGTTTTTGTCATCACTGTCATCCACTGTCATCTGTTTTTGATCACTGAGTCACCAAGATGAGAGATGGAAAAAATGGAAGCGACAGATGACAATGGTAGTCATCCATCACATCTAGTTTTTCATTCATCGTCCCACTGACCTGCCATCCATCCACTGAATGAAGAAAAAGTATACAAACAAAACATATATTTTTCTGGTTACAGAAAAACATTGCATTGTGTATTTCTGATTATCACAATGGATAATGATGGGTTACTTTTGTACATGAGGGGATCAGACAAAATGCCACTGATATGCTTGTTCAGCTCTATGCAGTACTTGCTACAATTCACAAGCTATTCATGACGAAAGCAATAGCCTTGGGCATGCAACCTGAGCTTTCAAAGCACAACCTCTGAACTCCTCAAAATAGTTGTGCCATGAAAAAAAGGTGCATTCTGTAAGAGGCACAGATGAGGTATAGTGGGTTTTGGCTACTTAAAGTCTTATGTGACCAAATATTGACCAGAAAAAGAGACAGTTTTTATCGCTACTCCCATAAAGAAGGAGAAACCAAGAACTCCAGAAGCACAGCAATGCCTTAGATTACGTATACCTGAGGTTTTTTGCATTGCACACGGAGGTGCATGACATATCAATACTAGTTTATGTAATTTATTTAAAACCGTATTTAGGAAGTTTGTTAACCCATTAGGTATTTTGCAGAAATTAAAGCAAAGTGCAGTTGAAATTAAAAAATGTCACTTTTTTGCAGCTTTTCAATTTTTATCCATTATTCACTAGATGTGATCAAACAAATGCAACTCAACATCTATTCCCCAGATTCAGTCACTTTTAAAGATATCCCATTTGTGGCCTTATTGCACTATTTGGCTCAAACACAAGCCCCAGAATAGGAGGAGCACATACTGGACTTTGGGGCCTAATTTTCAATACTATTTTATGCAGGCGCCGTTACGGGATTGCGGACACCCTAAGGTGCTAAAACTTAATAAACTCCCCTAAAAAGACCCCATATTGGAAACTACACCCTTTGAAGAATATATACAAGGGTGCAATGAGTATATCAACCCCACAGGTGTTAAACACATTTTTTTAGCATTAGGCAGTGAAAATGAAAAATAATATTTTCCAACAATCTGCAATTTTAACCAAAAAAGTTAAATTTTTACAAGGAATCCTGGAAAAAGCATTTTACTCCAAGTTCAACAATACCCTATATATGGGTGTAAACTGCTATTTGGACACATGGCAGGGAGTACGAGGGAGTGCTATTTGGCTTTTGGAACACAGATTTTGGTGGGTGCTATGTCGCATCTGCAAAGTCCTCAAGGTGCCACAACAGGTGAAATCTTCCAGTAATCACCCCATTTTGGATTCAACACTCTTAATAGATCTCATCTATGGATGTGTTGTGCATTTTTGGCGCACAAGTGTTCTATGGTATTTTTAGCACTGAACCTTGAAAACGGGGGCATAAAACACAATTCCATCATTGTTTTCTGGGCTTAAATTTTACAGCGTTCGCTGTGCAGTGTAAGTGACAGGATAAATTTACTATGTGGGTCGGTACAATTACAATTATATAAATTTTATATAGTTTTTTATGTTTTATTACGTTTACACAATAGAAATGCTAGCCATGTTTTAAAGGGAGTATCATATTGTATTTAGCTCACTCAAAAATGTCTGGTCTTTGCCTATTAGATTGGCTCTGGTTCAATGTGTTATAATGTGTTATAATTTCAGTTGATTGGTCACAATGTTGATTATCTAAGCTGTATTTACGACTTGTTTTTTTTTCAATAAACATGTTTAAAGAAATGCTATCAATAAATTTAATTTTTCTGTGTACGGAGCTGATTATGGGCACCATTATGGGCTGCATATGATGCTCTGATCACTTTTCGAACAGAATACAGCATTCCTGGTGGTATTTTTATTTTTTACAGCAGTCAACGTGCGGTACAAATGATATGCTAGCTTTACTCAGCAAGTCGATATGAATAACCATCTCCAAGACTTCTCTCGTGCTTCCCCCACACTCTGGAACTCACTGCCCCAACACATCAGACTCTCCCCCTCTCTCACCGGCTTCAAACGTAACCTGAAAACCTACCTCTTCAGGATTGCCTATAACCAACATTAACCGGGTTGCACTGCTCCGCCCCACAAACATGTCTGCCCCTCACCTTCTGTCTCTTCACCCCTCCCCTGTAGATTGTAAGCCCTCGCGGGCAGGGACCTCTTTCCCTCTGTACCAGTTGTTAGTCACTTATAGTCACTTTGTAATTGTTTGACCAATGTTATTTATGTACCCGCCTGAAATGTACAGCGCCCTGGAATCAAGGGTGCTCCAAAATAAATGATAATAATAATAATAATAATAATAAAAAAAACAGCGATACCCAATTTGTTTATTTTTTATGTTTTACTGCTTTTACACAATAAAAAAACTTTTATTCAAAAAGGAAAGCACGTTGTCTGAGAGATATTTTTTATTTTTTTTTCTATGTATGGAGATGTGTAATGGCTTGTTTTTTAAGGATGATTTGCCATTTTTATTGGTATAATTTTGGCATTCATCTGAGATTTTGTTCGCTTTTAAATCTATTTTTGGAAGGCAGAGTGAAGAAAACACAGCAATCTTAGTAGTGTTTTTTTTTTTTTTTTAACATGGATCACCGTGAAGTATACATGACAAGTTAGTTTTACTCTGTGGGTCTATATGATTACAAATATACCCAATTTATATAGTTTTTTTTTTATGTTGAAGTGCTTTAAAAAAATCTTTTTATTGTGTAAAACAGTATCTATGCATCACTGTCTTCTGATAGCCATAACTTTTTTTTATTTTTTCATATACAGGGCTGTATAAGCCTTTTTTTTGCGAGGTGAACTGATGTTTTAATTGCCACCACTTTAGTGTTTATATGAGTTTTTGATCGCTTTTTATTCTTTTTTATATACTATGGGATGAACAAAATTCTGAGGGTTTGTTTTTTTACAGCGTTCATCATGTGGGTAAAATAACATGACAGATTTATAGGGTAGGTCGTTACGCATGTGGCAAAATCAAATGTGTATTTTATTATTTATAGTAGGGAAAAGGGTGGTGTACATGTTTTAATTTATTTATTTATTTATTTATTTTTGTTTTACTTTTTCACAATTTTTTTTTTAACTTTTCCCCATAGAGGACTTGTATCAATGATCCACAGAACTGCCATTTACTGGTCTCTATGGCAACTTTCACTTACCATGCCCAGCCATGCTCACAGGGAAATGCCAGGCATGGTGACATCAGACAGCCTGGAAACTATTGGAAAGCAGAGATGCGACGATCGTGATATATTGCAGCACTTAAGGGGTTAATCACCTGCCATCAGAGCCCACTACGGCCACGGTTGATGCAGCATGGGGCCAGCTGTAATATATTGTACAGCTGGCCCCATGTCGTGATCATGCAGGGCCAGCTTGAGAGCCCGCTCGATGTCAAGGACGTAACGGTACATCCAATGTCGGGAAGGAGTTAATCCATTCTTCTATTACATATCAGGTGTTTACAGAGAAACATAAATCAATATACATTACCCTAATTCTGAAGTTATTAAAAATATTTCGTATGTAGGCCTGGTGTAGAACTTCATTCCAACATAGGCCTCAGAAATAAAGGAGCACTAATGGGATTTTGTGGTCTCTTTTTTATTAAGATTTTTTTCAGGTACCATTTTAGATTTACAGAGTTCATTTTGGAAATTACACCTCTCTGACTCCACAGGTGTTTCATACAATCGATTAGAAATGGGTTGCAAGAATAAAAAATAAATAGATTTTACTCTTTTTTATTATGATCACAAGGAACACTGAATCAAATGCAGCGTAAAATGTTATGCAATTATTTTTAAGTATGACCATACCTGATATGTAGTCTCAGGCCAGGTTCAGACGGGAGCGTACTGTGCACGTTGCTATACGACTGCTGTAATTGAATATACGCTCTGGCCATAGCATACCTTTAAGAGCTGGCCCTGTTAATCATGTTCCCATGCCGCTAAATTGCGGAAAAGACAGTGATCTCTTTGGGGATATGATGATAATCCATATTTCGTGGGGGTACTTTGTCCACATTGCGTGCTAATCAGTTGTCAAATCCATTATGTGAAACATACACCCTAACTCATGATTTGGGCACACTATAGGACTCAGAAGGCAAAGAATGGGATATGACTTCTTCTATAATGGTTCTCAGATGCCCTGTCGCATTTGCAGCACCCTGTGGTACCAGTACAGTGGAAACCCCCAACAATTGATTCTAGTTTAGAAATTGCATCCCTCAAGGAATTTATCTAAGAATGTAATTGGCATTTTGACTACCATAAGTGTTTAACAGATTTTAGTTTTGACCCACGAAAATGTAAAATTAAAAATTTTTTCGGTACAGTTTTAACTCCATTTTTTACATATATTTTCACAAGCAATACTAAAAGAAAGCACCACCAACTTTATTAGCCAATTTCTTTCAAGTACATTATGACCCATGTGTGGTTATAAACTGCTGTCTTGGCACACAACAGGACTCAGAAGGGATAGAGCACCATTTGGCTTTTGGATTGAAAATGGAACTTTGACATATCTGCAAAGCCCCTGAGGTACTTTACAAGTAGAGTGGAAGCTCTCCATGAAGTGACCCTGTTTTGGGAACTGCACATCTCAAGGAATTTAGCTAGGGATGTAGTAAGCATTTTGACTAGGGTTGTCAAGCATTTTGTAAGGGTTTTACATAAATTAGGGTTTTGTGATATATACTTTACTATCTATATACTACATTATTGTTAGATTATTAACAGTTATATTTTATTATTTGTATGCAGCATTTTTCATTGATTGACTTTTTCTAATAGCAAGTAACATAGACATCTTATTTAAGTATTGCCCAGTCCAGGATTTTGGTGTTTTGTGGCTTTTTATAGTTTTTTATGTTTACTACTTTTATACAATAACTTTTTTTTACAAAAATCCAGTTTTTATTTTATAATACTACAAGAGACTTTTTAAACTTTTATTTTTCTGTTGATATGTGCTGTGTAAGATATTTTTGGCAGGGCGAGTTGACATTTTTTTTTGTTCCATTTTTGGGAACATAAAAACTTTTGATCACTTTTGATCCCATTTTTTGTAAAGCAAAATAAAAAAAAAAATCTAGCATGGTTATTTCTGTTTTGTTTGTTTTATGCTACAAATTAATTAACATGATTAATGGATCAAATAATGTGCTATATGCAGCAATATTGATTATGTGTACTCATTTGCTTTTTACAGAGGTTTTGTGTTTTATTTTATTTTGTAATATAAATTTTTTAGACCCTTTGTTGGACTAGACAATGTCATAATTTGATTGCTTTAACCCCTTAAGTACCAAGCCTGTTTTGTCCTTCCTGACACAGCCCTATTTTGAAATCTGACATGTTCAAATTTATGTGAGATACTTTTGACACTTCTTACCTATTCATGTGATTCAGCGATTGTTTTCTCGTGGACACATTGTGCTTTAAGTTAGTAAGTAAATTTTTATCTACACAATCCTTGTTTGTTTGTGAAAAACATCAAAATTTCATTGAAATTTGGAAAAAGATGCGATTTTGAAAGTTGCAAAATTGTCTGCGTTGCGAAGACAGCTAAATTATTACCACAAATAGTTGTATAACTAGCATCTACCATATGGCATATTAGGTTAGGCGATCATTTATTCAAATGTCATTTTTTGTTTTTTTCCCACGATCATTAGAGGGCTTAGAAATTTAGTAGTACTTTCTCACACTTTCAGAAAATGTTGCAATATACATTTTTTTAGGACCAGTTCCAGTTAATGGACGTGGCTTTGAGGGGCCGCATGTTAGATACCCCCATAAGTGACGCCATTTGAGAAACTAGACCCCTTAACGTATTTCAAACACTATTTAGGAAGTTTGATAACCCTTCAGATAAATTCACAGAATTAAGCAAAGTGGAGGAGCTGATAAATTTCAACAATTTCACATCTTTTTGCAGATTTTCTCATTATTTTATCCATTCATTTCATGGAATCGGTAAATATGTGGACTAGGTTAATGCATACTATAATATCTATTTCCACCAGGTCTGCAGTTTTTAGAGATATCCCATATGTGGCACCTTAGTGCATTATTGGGCTTCTACCATAAGCCCCTGAATAGGAGGTGCACTCTATAACTCTGGGGTCTCATTTTCAATGACGATTTTATTTAGGCGCCATTTCAGGTTTGGGGACTCACCCTAAGGTGCTAAAACTACACAAAACCCCTAAATAGACTGCATATTGGAAAAACTACACCCTGTATTGATGATATCCAAGGGGTGCTTGAGTATATAGACCACAGGTGATTCACCAAATTTTCTTGTGCATAAGGCTGTTGAAAATGAAAAAAAAAATATTTTTCATAATCTGCAATTTTTAGCTAAAATGTTTCATTATACAAGGAATCCTGGAAAAAAAGACCCTAAAACTTTGTTAAGCAATTTTCTTCCAAGTTCGGCGCAATAACCATACAATGTGGGTGTAAACTGCTGTTGGGCGCATGGCAGGGCTATAAGGGTAGGGAGCGCTATTTGGCTTTTGGAACGCAGATTTTTGGCTAGGGGCATCGTCAACATTTGAAAGCCCCCAAAGTAGCAGAAAGCGAAAACCTTCCACAGAAGTCGCCCATTTTGGATTCAACACCCATCAGGGTTCTTCTTCTAGGGGTGTACTGTGCATTATGGATGCACAGGGGTTCATAGTGTTTTTTAGCACTTGGGCCCATGAAAATGGGGTGCAAAAACGCAGTTCGGTCATTGTTTTTTGAATTTCAATTTCTACAGCTTCGCCGTGCAGTGTAAATGATGTGATCTACTTTACTTTGGGAGTCGGTAAAATTACAAATGATATAGATTTTATATAGTTTTTTCTGTTTTTATTACTTTTACACAGTAGAAATACGTCTATAAAAAAATTGCGTTTTTATGTTGTCACTATTCTGATCAGGCCATAACTTTTTTTATTTTGCTGTGTGCAGAGCTGTGTATGGGCTAGTTTTTTTTGCGGGATGAGTTGTAAGTTTTTAATTGGTACCATTATGGGGCGGGGCATATGATGCTATGATTCAGTTGTTTATTAAAGGTTTTTCTGAGATGTTTTGACCAAAATACAGCAATCTGGTAGTGTTTTTTATTTGTTTATTTTTTATAGCGGGTCACTGTACGGTATTATATTCGCATGGTAAGCATTTATCAGAAGGTCAACTTATGATTTACACCGATAACCCAATTTGTAATATTTTTTTATGTTTTACGCTTTTATACAATAAAAAACACTTTTATTACAACCCAGGAAAATACGTTTTTGCATCGCCATAGTTCTGAGAGCACCGATAACTTTTAATTTTTTGTGCTTGGAGCTGTGTAGGGACTTTTTTTTTGAGAGTGAGTTGACGTTTTTAATTAGTAATCATTTTTGGGGGTCAAGGCTTTTTGATCGTTTTAACTCCATTTTGGTAGGCCAGGGTGAAGAAAATATAAAGCCATCCCTAGTAGTGTTCTTTGTTTTTTATTTTTAACAGGGCGTCACCGTGCGCGAAACTCTTTGCCTTTGGAGTTTGCTCGCTGATCCTCGGACGTATGCTTACGTCCAGGTGCGTGCAACCATCAAAACCACTGGTACGAATGGATAAGTCCTAAGGAATACATGCAACTTTTGAAAATGAATAGAGGAGATCTGAAGGCGCGTGCTTTGCAAACGACCGCTGTAGAAAAATTTGATACCATGACCATCTTGCATGTAAGCACGCCGCTCCTCCTCTCCCTCGAAAAAGAAACAACGCTACTCCACCCTAACTGTATAATGGTACTGGGAAGAAACGCTTAATTTAGGGTTTTGGCGTCACCCAGCTTCCCTGGGTACTGTTGGTTGTTATTCAGCATCAGAGAGCTGGGAGATACCCGCCAAGTACTCATGCCCCAATAGGTTAGGTATCTTGGTGGCTATTTGAACCTTGAACTAGGGTAAGTTAGCATCCTGTAGCCAGGTTAATGCCCCTTTAAGCCAGGTGCTGTCCCCAATAGCCAGGTAGTGCACCTTACAGACCAGTAGTGCCTCCATTAGCCATGTAGTGCCCCAATAGCCAAGGTAGTGTCCCAATCGCCACTTAGATGTACTTATAGCCCAAGGTAGTTCCCCAATTGCTAGGCCAGTTGCCCCCTTTATCCAGGTGAATGTCCCCAATGAAGACCATGCTGATGCCCCCATAACCAGGAAGATGCCCCTTTTATCCATGGAGATGTCCCCATGAGCATGCTGATGACCCCTCTATATCAGGCAGATGCCCCCACTTTATATACAAGGCAGATGCCCACATGAGCCAGGCAGACGCCCCTTTATCCAGGTAGATAGCCAAATGCCCAGGCAGATGCCCCCTTTATCCTCGTAGATCGGGCCCCATGCAAGTCAGATGCCCTATGAGACAGGCAGATGACCCCTTTATCCAGATAGTTGCCCCCCATGCCAGGCAGATGCCCTCTCATGAGCCAGATAGTATGACCCATGACCAGGCAGTACCCCTATGAGCCAGGCAGATGCCCCCCTTTATCACAGATAGACCACTCCACCATTGCCCCATGCCAGGCAGTGCCCCTATGGAGCATGGAGTGCCCCACTTTTATCCAGATCGATGCCCCCATGCCAGGGCAGTGCCCCTATGGCAGGAAGATGCCCCCTTTATCCAGGTAGATGCCAAAATGCCCACCGGGCAGATGCCCCCTTTATCCACTGGTAGATGGCCCCAATGCACCAGGAAGATGCCCCTATGAGCCAGGCAGATGCCCCCTTTATCGCAGATAGATGACACCCAAGCAAGGCAGATTCCTCATGAGACAGATAGATTGCCCATGCCAGGCAGTGCCCCTATGAGCAGGCAGAATGCTCCCCTTTATAACAGCATAGATTGCCCCCATGCCAGGCCGTGACCCCTATGACGCCAGGGCAGATTTCCCCCTTTATCCAGAATAGATGCCCCCATGCCAGGCAGTGCCCCTATGAGCAGGCAGATGCCCCCTTTATCATAATAGATGCCCCCATGCCAGGCAGTGCCCTATGAGGACAGCAGATGCCCCCCTTGTATCCAGATGATGCCCCATGCCAGGCAGTGCCCCTCATGAGCCCAGGCAGATGCCCCGTTATACGATAGTATGCCCTCCATGCCAGGCAGTGCCCCTTTGAGCAGGCAGGATGCCCCTTTATCCAAATAGATGCACCCATGCCCAGGCAAGTGCCCATATGAGCACGGCAGATGGCTACGTTTAGCAGTTTAGATGCCCCCCATGCCAGGCAGTCCCTATGAGACAGGCAGATTCCCTTTATCCAAATAGATGCCCCCATGCCAGGCAGTGCACCTATGAGCCAGGCAGTGCCCCCTTTATCCAGGCAGTGCCCTATAGCTAGGTACGATTAAATAATAAAAAAAAAAACCACCACTTACTCCCCTCACATGCACTCAGTCACTGCCTACACACACCCCTCTCCTCACAGACAAATCAGTCACCCACCTACCCTCACCTCTCCCCCCTCCCACACCACACACAACCCCCACTTCCCCACACACACACACACACCCCTCCCCACACACACAGCCCTCTCCTCACACACACACCCCCTCCCCACACACACAGCCCTCTCCTCACACACACAGCCCTCTCCTCACACACACACCCCCCTCCCCACACACACAGCCCTCTCCTCACACACACACCCCCCTCCCCACACACACACAGCCCTCTCCTCACACACACACACCCCTCCCCACACACACAGCCCTCTCCTCACACACACACACCCCCCTCCCCACACACACAGCCCTCTCCTCACACACACACCCCCCTCCCCACACACACAGCCATCCGCTGCACATTACCCTTCTGATGGCAACCGAGTTTTCTAACGCTGGGATAGGGGGCGGAGCTTCGCGGGTCCCCTAAGCCCGCCCCCATACCCCCGCCAATGCTTCATAGCTTCCTATGAAGTGGAAGAAGCATGGCCAGCGGCGGAGCGAAGGACCAAAAGGCATCGGTGGCACGCTCTAGAGACGCTGCCCGATGCCTCTGTACACAGATAACCCTCCAGCTTTCTAAAGAGACGGAGAGGTTATGCACACCATGCGGGGAAGGGCGGGACACGGCCCCCATTAGTGTGAGTGACCCGCCAAAACCGGGAGGGTTGGCAACTATGGTCTAAGGTCGTTAAGGGGTTAATAATACATTGGAATACATTACTACAATACTATGTAGCTATGTATTACGTCTTTAATAAGGCAGCTGTCCTGCTCATCAGAGATAGATGGTGAATCCTCTGGGTCAACCACAGACTTAGAAGGAGAACCACACTGAGGAGAAGAGTTTAAAAAGTAACCAGCAAAGCACACCCAGGGCCAATAGGGTGGGTCCTGGCAGGACTCATAAAAGCAGCCTATTAGAGGTGGCATTGGGTGTTAAGTAGTGTTGAGCGATTGCGTTGGCTCTCGAGATCGATCGATAGTCGATAGCTCGGCCTAATATCGCGACTAAGGTTTTTCGATAGTGAGCATCGATTATGCGTACGATGACCATTAAAGTCTATGGGAGAGCAAAACACCATTCTTATTACACCCAACAGGTTGGTAGAAGCTGAAAATTATACATCCACAACAGTCAAATGGATACGTGATACATCTTAGGCAAACACTTTAGGTTATAAAGTCACAGCAAAGAAAGTCACAGGACATGTACGTTCCATGTCATGTACCACAGCCGACCCTTAATCTGCATCTCCACAAATTTAAAAAGTGCCTGAAGCGCAGTATTGATTTGAACCATCATGTTTACTTGAAACTCGGACATTGAATATAACCTGTACTGGACGCACGTATGAGCCCCAAACCTGCATGACACCACATTAAAAAAGTGCCGCGCATAAACGAGAGTCCTTTCAACCTACATTTTAGTTTCACTGGACTCATTGACTATACCTGTCCTGGGGCCACAGGCATGAGCCCCAAACATGCATGCCCTCACACATTTAAAAAGTGCCGGAAAAAACAGAGTCTTTCAACCACCTTTTTTGTTGAATGGACATTTAATCTATGCCTGTCTGGGCTCCAGCATGAGCCCCAAACCTGCATGACCCCCACATTTAAAAAGTGCGGAAAATGGAGTCCTTTCTCAACCACCATTTTTAGTTTCACTGGACATTGACTATACTGTTTCCTGGGCCAGCGCATGTGCCCCCAAACTTGCAATGACCCCCCAATTTCAAAAAGTGCCGGAAAAGATGTCTTTCAACCACCATTTAGTTTCCTGGACATTGACTATACACTGTCCTGGGCCACTGCATGAGACCAAAACTGCATGACCCCACATTTAAAGTGCCGGAAAAAGGAGTCTTTCAACCACCATGTTAGTTGAAACTGGACATTTGATATACCTGTCCTGGGCCCCAGCATGACCCAGGGCCGCGAGTTACATCGTGGGTGCGGTTGAAAGCCCGGCTCGGCTGTACAGTCTCTATTAAAACCCCACGCAGGTTAAAACTCTGCCCTGAAGACGCTCAGCAACGAAAACTGTCGTGATGAAGCAGGAGTGCGGAAGCGGAGTGTGAGAACTCCAGCATTCCTCTGTACAACACGTCATTACCTGGGTTGCGCTTGCCCCTCCGTATGAGCGTGGACCAAATTGAGCTTCACTTGGAAATACTGGTGGTTAACGATCTGTTACACCTCAGGTGCCCTTTATCTTGGCATTCGTTTTTCATTTTTACTCAAGTGCTGGAGAAATGGTCTCTGTACTTTGTTTCTCTGTCCGTGCTCCATACTCTATGTTCCTCTGAATTAACCTACATCTGGTCAATTTTTCCTGTACCTGTCCCTGCGTACAATTCAGGGAATTTTTTTAACCAGTATATTGTACAAAATGGCCAAAAAAAGGGTGTTTTTTAGTACTTTAATTCTAGAAAACACATTTTTAAAATTAGGATGGAATCCAACCATGTCTTGTTTCTCTATTTTTTCATTGTACTAAATGGGTTCTCTCAATACAGGGATTGATAGCTATGTTAAAGATCTTGCAAAAACAAGGTCATTTTGCACGAGGTGTCAATTAACAGTGTCCTACCTTTTCCTGTTTCTGGACAGCACCATCACCTTGAGCCACTATTGACAATTGTGAAGAACCAATATGTCTGTTAGAAACAAACATTTTTTAGAATAGGGACCTGTTAGTATAGCTGCATGTCACAGCAAAATGCGCCCCAAAATTCCAAAGCATGACCCTTGAGCCACATTTGGTCAATTGTGAAGAACAAATGTCTAGTTAGAAACAACTTTCTTTTAGAATGGACCTGGAAAGTATAGCTGCATGATACACAGCAAATGCACCAAAAATTTCCAAGCATGACCCTTGCAGCCTACTTTGGTCAATTGTGAAAGAAACAAATGTCTGTTTCGAGCAAACACATTTTTTTTTAATAGGACCTGTAGTTTTTGCTGGCATTTCAAGCAGCATGACCCAAAAAACTTATAAAAAGACATTTCAGCCAATGTTAAAAATTGTGAGTGAGAATGCCACTTAGAAAGCACCATTTATGTTCCAAAAGGACATAATTATAGCTGTATCTCAAGCACAGACCCCAAAAAATTAATAATATGACTTCTCTCGCAACTATAATATAATTGTGAGGGAGAACAATGCCACTTAGAAGTCACATTCTGTACCAAAGGACCATGATATTGTGTATCTAACAAGCAACTGACCTTTCAAAAGCCATTGACAATGCGAAAACTTAAGATAATGTGAGTAAATGGAAATACGGTGTTGTCATGCAAACCTTGCTGTCCTTTTAACACAGTCTTCCTCAAAGCAATAACCAGCAAAATGAATAAGTTGGGAAACGAGAATAAAAATGCAGTAAGAAATGATCATTTAAAAAAAAGTTTTTTCAAAAGAGGACCATTTTCTGTTTGAAAAGGTATGTGGAAGTTGACAGCATACTTTCGGTGACCTCGGCAATTTGGGGCCACTAAAACATAAGAGATCAATGCCTGATTCATCTTGATGAATGTCAAAACGATCCACATTATCTGTGGAAGCCGACCGCTCGTTGTCTGTAATGAACTCCTCCAGCATGTGCTGAAGGCCGCCCCACTATTATGTTCTGCCACCTTTGCCTGCTGCTGCCGCTACGCCTTACTTGGCTCACCTCTAACTGCTGTCTCGTCGCTGATGATTTGTTCCGCCGTGAAATGTGGAGGATCGTGAAGCAGACTCGCAACACGATGGTCTCACTGTTGATCACAATCAGCAAGGTTCTCCATTTCCTGCATTTACTTCTATTTGGGTGGGCTGGAAGGAATAGTGCTGAGTTTTGCATTTGTACCGGGGATCCAGGATGGGTGGCCACCACGTAACTGTTGCTTCATTTTGATGGCCTTAATGCGAGGATCATGTTGGAGGATATGGTGCTATCACAAGCAATCCATGTGAGAGATGGAGCTTGATTCCCAAGCCTTCTGGGTCGAGGGGCACTAGCAAATGATCTTCCTCCATCTTCCTCCTCCGCCTCAAATTGCGCCAACCTCTTTCCAGGCTAGGGAAGTCAGGTAACATCGGTGTCTAGGAATACCTTCCTCTCTCCTCCTCCTCCATCCTCGCTGCCTCGGCTCAGCTTCAACACAGCCCTGACTTGCCTGAGATGATTGCACCATGAGAGCTGATGCGCCCTTGCACTAGCTCTGGGACCCGAACAAACCACTGCGTAATGAAGGCTGATGAAATTCGTGTAACTGTCGGGCCCTTGTGGATTTGCGAGAGAGAGAAAGCTCCGTGTCGCATCTGTGTCCGGTCTTCCTCCTCCGTCGCTGGCGGGACTGTTGTTTCAGAGTGTCCAACGATCGTTCGCCAGAAATAAGCATCACAAAAATGCTCATGCTGACAAGGGCATTGGCGCACTGTACATTTGGTGGCCTTTTCAAAAACTGCCAAGGATGGTGCAGAGCTCTTTCACCCTGCTCTCACTCTGGTGGTCAACACCCCGAGGTCACGTAACGCTGCTTTTAAGGGCCATGTGTCACTTCGTACTGCGTAATGGCATTGCGCTGCTGACACAATCGCCTGGAGCATGGTGGAGGGTGGTAATTCCAGCGTGTTGACTCCGTTCAACAAATAAGACGAGTGACGGCGAGGCCGAGCTGACGCTGCAACGCATCCAGGCGGCACGACGCTGGGTGCGATCGGCGGTAAGTGCGCAACTAGACCTCAGAGCCATCTTTCAGCAGGCAGTCCAGACCCGGGGTAGCTCTTTAGCAATTTTCTGGACGGACAATGTTATGGACATGTGCCAGGAAAGGATTGTGCTCCAGACTACCGATCTTAAGGGCGGCCAGCAGATTTCGCCCTGTTATCGCACACCACCTTGCATGGAACCAAGGTTGCTTGGTCAAAACCAGCCAAGCGTCTTGGTCTCGTTGCTTTAGAGCCGTCCACAGATCCTGACTGTGTGTGGACGGTCTCCAATGGCAGCATTAAATTTTCAACCACGGCCATGGTGTCTATGGGCACGTGATGCTCCAGAGGTCTTGGGGCGATAGAGCCATAATGCACCATCTCCTGCGGTTTTTGAAGAGCGTGCTGCAGAGCATGAGAAGCCAACGTCCACCCCAGAGTTATCACCCATCTCACCAGTGAGCTAGTCACAGAGTTTTAGCGGCCATTGGCCGTGCTTACTAGTCCATGTGTCGGTGGTGAGCATGGACTTTTCGGACAAAGATGCAGACCTAACGCACTTGAAACTTTTGATGGCACAGTGGCTGGCAAGGGCAGGGTCGGCTTTTCTGGACAAAGAAATGCCTGCTCGCATCTGGTATAGGGGGCAAGCGAGGGCCATGAAGTGGCTCAGGAAACCCATCTGTTGTCCACCAGACGGAAAGGCAACATTATTCCAAGGCCAAAAGCTCTCGGCTCAATCGCCTGACATTCAGGCTTTTTGGCTTTGGGATGGTTTGGGTTTAAAGTGTTTCTTCTGACTCCAAACCTGGAAGACAGAAGGCTGGCTGGTAGACTGGCCGCTGATACTGGGCGTGCAGGTCGTCAAAACTGGACGGGGGGGAAGAAGGAGAAGGGGTAGGATGGGTCATCTTGGTTGAGTGACTGGTGGTAACTCGGGCGAGGTGGAGGCTGATAGCGGAGGCTGATCCCTAGATCATGACTCCGAGAGACATGAGGACAGCTGAGGAACGCCTTGGTGGTGGCGGAGGAGGAGGAGGCTCACAGGAAGAAAGAGGGTGTGACAGTGGTGGAGCCGGCGTCGGTCTGCCTTTTTTGCCAAGTGTTCCTCCATTTCAACTCATGCATTCGCTGCATTGTGACTAGACATGTTGGTGGTGGTTAACACTAAGGTTCTTGCCTCTACTTATGCGTTTACGGCAAGGCGGCATATGAATCGCTGGGTGATCAGAGGCTTGATCAAGAAGGCCCAGGCTTGAGAAGACCACTCGGTTGGGGGGGTCCTGGACCTTTATGACGGCGATAGCGAGGAGCGTGGGTTTGCGATGACCGTGGCTGGCGGAAAGTCATATCAGCGGACTTCTGCGACCGCCCTCTCCTTTTCTCGTGGCGGGACCCGTATTGACATAGCCCATGTCTTCCTCCTCGTCCACTGATGAAGCGCTCGCAAGCAAATTCTGCGGAAAAGACCAGGATGGATTCGCAATGTCATCATCAGCATCATCAACACAGGTGACTTGGTCGTCCTGATTTTCTGCATCCAGAAGTGCGGGCTACAAGCAAGGGGACTTGCAAGGCGTTGCTTGACCACGCCCGGGTTTTTTGCCGATTGATCCGGCTTCTCTTCACCTCCTCTGATTGGCCTATCAGTAAACTGGGGCGTCAGAGCAGACTAATTCATCCTTTGATCTTTTAAACATGCTTATGACTCACCCAACGCATTTTGTCATGTCAAAGAGGGTCTTCAACAATGGCATTATCACAGTGGTGGGGTACAGAGTTGACATTTGGGACTGCTTCATGTTGGGACGGAGCTGATGATGCAGATGACGACATTTGTGGCGACGTGACTGCCGAGGCACGAGGAGGTTAGATGCTAGAGAGGTGCATTAACCACTGAAGGGACAGATTGGAGACGGTGTTCGTTACTTAGATTTAACAGGGCCCTGACCCATCGATGATCAGGCACTGACGGTCATGCAACTGACGATCCGTTGGAAAGCGTGTTGATCGCCCAGCAACTGGAAGGTAGCACCTTCTTCGTACCTATACTCATGTGCTACCCCCCTCTTTGCTCGCTTACCACCTAATGAATTTCGCCCCTCCATGTTCAGAAATGTAAAACTGAGAAGGGTATGGAATAGTTTTGGAAAGTCTCTATTAAAACGAACGGGCAAATCACAGCTATTCTCAAATCCCTCTAATCAAAAAAAAATTGTGGATTTCAAATTTAACTGCAAAGGTGTCTATCAATAACATATTGGACTGGGCAAAGTTCCAAACAAACACATATATGTTATGTTTTGGTTATAATAAACGGATATTTTTTGCACCTTTCATTCACTGTGGTGAAAATAGAATTGCCTGTTTTAAGCTTTACGTAGATGCTGCAAGTCAATGAACAGTAGCTGGGTGCGCAAAGTCAAAACACGTAACTGTTATGTTTTGATATAATCAAACGGTATTTTTTGCACCTTTAATTACCTGTGGTGGAATTATAGAATTGCTGTTTTAAGATTTACAGTAATGCTGGTCAATGAACAGTGGCTGGTGCGCAAATGTAAAAAACTCGTTAAACTGTTATGTTTTGATAATAATAAACTCTGTATTTTTTTGCACCTTTAATTCACCTTGTGGTGAAAATATTGAATTGCTGTTTTAAGAATTACGTAGATTTGCTTTTTGGCGTCAATGACTCAGTGCTGGGTGCGCCAAAAGTCAACAAAACACAGTAACTGTATGTTTCTGATAGAAAACGTATTTTTTGCACCCTTTCAATTCACTAGAGATGTGGAATATAGAATTTGTGTTTTAGATTTAAGTAGATGCTGCTTCAATGAACAGTGCTGGGTGCGCAATAGTCTCAAAAATCCACGTAAATGTTTTGTTTTGATATAATAAACGTTATTTTTTGCCCTTTCAATTCAACTGTGGTGAATATAGAATTGGCTGTTTTAAGATTTACGTAGATGCTGGTCAATGCAACAGTGCTCGGTGCGCAAAGTCAAAAAACATGTAATACTTGTTTGTTTTGATATAATAATCGTATTTTGCACCTTTCAATTCACTGTGTGAAGATAGAATCTGCTGTTTAAGATTTACGTAGTTGCTGAGTCTCAATGAACAGTGCTGGGTGCGCAAAACGCGCAAAAAACACGTACCTGTTACTGTTTTGATAATAATAAACGGTATTTTTTGCACCTGTCAATTCCCTGTGGTGGAATATAGAAATTGCTGTTTTAAGATTTACGTAGATGCTGCGTCAAGAACAGTGCCTGGGGTGTACAAAAGTCAAAAAAACACCCTAACTTTAATGTTTTGATATAATCAACGGTATTTTTTGCACCTTTCAATTCACCTGTGGTGAATATAGAATTGCTGTTTTAAGATTTCGTTAGATGCTGCTGTTCAATGACAGTGCTGGGTGTGCAAAAGTCAAAAAACACGGTAAATTATTGTTTTGATATAATAAACGGTTTTTTGCCACCTTTCAATTCACGTGTGGTGAATATAGAATTGCTGTTTTAGATTTCGTAGATGCTGCGTCAATGACAGTGCTTGGTGCGCAAAGTCAAAAAACACTTAAAAACCTGTTTTGTTTATGATTACTAAACGGTATTTTTGCACCTTTCATTCTACCGTGGTGTATTATAGAATTGCTGTTTAAGAATACGTAGATGCTTCGTCAAGAACAGTGCTGGGTGCGCAAAAGTTCAAAAAACACGTAACTGTTATTGTTTTGATATGAATAAACGGTATTTTTGCACCTTTCATTCACCTGTGGTGTGATTATAGAATGGCTGTTTTAAGATTTAGTAGATGCTGCGTCATATGAACAGGTGCTGGGTGCGCAAAAAGTCAAAAAAACACGTAACTGTGATGTTTTAAGGACGATATCACGGTACTTTGGCAACAAACAACCTGTGCTGACTGACAGCATTGATGGTTTGTAATTTAAGTGCAAGGTGGAGTATATCAACAGTCACAGGTGTAATGGGTAAATTGACCCTATCTGAAGTATACTGCATAATTAAAAGTGGAGTTTTGCAAGCTAATAAAGAGACCTGCAGTTACTAGAAATAGGTTATCCAATATAAGTTCGGCTGCCCAATATCAGGAAATATTTCATCAGCCAAACTTTAATAATAAAGATATTCCGTCTACAATGTCCTACACTAAGTCTTGGTGAACTTTATCCAGTGTTCTTTATAGATAGAGCTTGTCTGTGTTCGCCCGCGGGGGCCCCACCGCTCCCACCGCCGTGAATTTACAGCGGTAGATGCTGCTTTAAAATTCTCTAGCTAACTACATAAAATGTTCAAATCTCTAATCTAACTAAATTGGAAGGATCAGAGCTAATAGTAGAGGTTTCTCTGTGCAGAAATAGACTAATTTCGCTGAGCTGTTTGGCCACAGGCAGAGCGCAGGTCCTATCCTATGAGACGCTGAGAGACACTGAGGCTGAAACAGGAAACGCTGTTCTATGTAAAACGAGGTCATGTGATTTTCCAGCCAATCGCAACCATACACATCCCAGTCATGACGTCGCACACATATCTCACCCTGTTCTATTCTGTAATCTGATTTGCTGGCCGCCAAAATTACAGGAAGCGCCGAAAAAGCCGCGATCTTAATAGATGATGCACAGATTTTAACCTTAATTATCGCATGATCTGGAAATTTCGATCACCATAAAAACCTTGCCGATTTCAACTTTGTCGATAAAAATCGCTCAACACTAGTGTTAAGGTGTTGAACATGAAAAAAAAACAAAACCTTACAAAATTGAAACACGAACAAACACAACCGGTAGTATCTTCAAAGGTTTATTAACTCGGTTTTGGGAATAACAGCAAGATTGAGATCTAACAGAAAATTTAGCCTGTAGCCTCTTATACTCTGGGGATTTCACCATCCTTCTCATCTCTCCCCTTTTTCTCTTACCAACTGTCACTGAACTGACCTCTACCACTTTATATAACTGGTTTTTCCTCATCCTTAACCCCTCCCCAATGTTCTGATGATATCTACTGGTGGACAGGGGAATTGCCGGCTTTAGCCTTACAAGCTGATAAATTCAGTGGATTTTACATTATTTACTGTAATTGCATTCATCTATTACACAGCTTCAAGACTAGCCTCCCAAAGTCTCACAAAATTAGTAAACTAGTAAAAAGTACTATGGCAGGTACATTCATTCTCAGGGCCGCCGCTAGGTCAGTACAACCAATACTCCCATACGGGGCCGGGCCAGTCTGTGAAGCAAGGGGGGCTTCACAGTTATGGCAGAGAAGACAGACCTGTCCTCTGTACCACAGAGGCTATTCTAATTGACCTTGCGATGCAAATACAATTAAGGTGAACAGTGGGGCAGGGAGAGCTGTGTGCACCCTGCCCCTGCAATACATGGATGTGCAGGCGGTGCGAGGATAAGACATCATCGTACCGCCTGTCCAGCTTCCTGTCCTAGGCCCCAAGCCTAAAGCAGCAGGCTTGGGGCCATAAGCAGATGGAGACACCGAGGGAGCATGGAAAGGTGAGTACTTACCTAAAGGGGCCTAAACTAACTACACAGTCCCTAAGCTACGAACAGGGGCGCTCAACTACCTGCATGGGCCGTAAACTACTACAGGGGCTCTAAAATAACTACAGAGGGCACTTACCTACCTACAGGGACTATAAGCTACCTACAGGTGCCCTAAGCTACCTACTGGGGCCCTGAGCTACCTAATCTACAGAGGCCCTAAGCCACCTAACCTACAAGGGGCTAATAGCTACCTATCCTACTGGTGACCATAAGGTACCTAACCTACAGGGTCCCTAATCTACCTAACCTGCAGGGGCCCTAAGCTACCTAACCTGCAGGGGGGGCCCTAAGCTACCTAGCTACCCACTGGGGGCCCCAAGCTACCTAGCTACACACTGGGGGCCCCAAGCTACCTAGCTACACACTGGGGGCCCCAGGCTACCTAGCTACCCACTGGGGGCCCCAAACTACCTTGCTACCCACAGGGGGCCCTAAGCTACCTAGCTACCCAAAGGGGGCCCCAAGCTACCTAGCTACCCACAGGGGGCACTAAGCTACCTAGCTACCCACAGGGGGCCCTAAGCTTCCCACAGGGGGCCCCAAGCTACATAACTATTGCCCGGGGGCTCCAATGTACCTAGCTACCCACAGGGGGCCCCAAGCTACATAGCTACCCACAGGGGGCCCCAACCTACATAACTACCCACAGGGGGCCCCAAGCTACATAACTATTGCCCGGGGGCCCGAATGTACCTAGCTACCGCCCGGGGGGCCCTAATGTACCTACATATCAACTGTGGGGCCTTGAATCTACCTGTCTACCTACTGGGGGGGCCATAATTACCAGAGGGTAATTATTACCATTTGGGCCACTATGGATGGGGATTTTGCATATGGGGGGTGGGCAGACAGTTGGGAAAATGGTAAAAAAGTAAGGAGGCTTAGGTGTTTGTGTTGTAAATTCTGCAAGGACGGGTAATGGACGGGAAAATTCATCATGTTGGTCTGGACAGAGTGGAGAAGAAAAGGGAAAGTGAACAACTCATCAGACAAGACACCACCTGTGAGGCCGTGGTGTAATGGTTTATATTAAGTAACAGTATGGCAGTATTATTCAGTACTTTTACGGTGAAGATATGTGGTGAAGATGTGGCGGTATTATTAGGTGCTTTTTTATTGTTGTTATTTGTCGATATTGGTCTTGGTATGCTGATTTGGTTAGTAACATTATGGTGGTGCTAGTCAGTATATGGTTTGCCATTTGGCGGTATTAGGGGCCGTCAACACGGCAAGTGACAAATAACGGTCGGTTTATGCGACCGGTATTTGCACTGCTTTGCGGCCGTCCTTCACATTGAGATGCACATATTCCATCCGAAAAAAGAATGATAGAATGTGCATGCTCAATGTTTTGCGGGCGGAAAACCCTTTCAGTGGGGACTGCTGCATGGGTTTTCCATAGTGCCCCGTTCTGCTAATTTTCGGCCAGTTTTTCAGGCGGTCTTCAAAACCCGCAAACCGCCTAAAAAACCGGCCGAAAACCCATGCAGTGGGGACATGCCCGTATTTGGTCTGTGTATATTGTTGTTTGGCAATTTGGTCTTGGTATACTGGGTTGGTCAGTAACATTATAGTGGTGACACACGGTGATCAGGTGGTGGTATTTTCTGGTCCTTGTATAGGTATTGACCCACAAAATACAGATAAACTTTACGTTGTAAAATCCAGCAAGAACTAAATACAAAAACAATGGCGCAATTGCATTTTTCTTGTGATCCCAAAAACAATTTTTATTTTCTGGGGTGGCGGTGGTTGTGGGGCAGGAGGGTGGATCGATCAGTGGGCGAGGCGAACGGGAGGAGTATGGGGGGGGGGGGGGCGGAGGCAATCCTGCTGTATGGGGCACCAACATTTCTGATGGTGGCCCTGCTCTTTCTACTTTAGGCTCTCATGCCACCATCCTTAAAGAAGCAAAAGATCCCAAAAAATAAAAAAGTGATCGCAAAAGCCGCATTTATCTCAGAATAGTACCAATAAAAAGTACACTTCAGTCTGCAAAAAAGTACACCTTCATAAAGGTCTATGGCTGGAAGTGCAAAAAAGTTATTGGTCGCAGAATTTGGCGCTGCACCAAATTTCAAAATTAGAAAATGTTTTGATTTTTTTATGGTACTATAGCAAAACACAAACTCTACATATTTGGTATTGCCAGAATCGTATCAACCTGCAGAACACAGATAAGAAATCATTTATTCTGAGGAGTGAACGCTGCAAAAAAATTGAAAAAACCTTGCAAACATAGCGTAAATTCTTTTCACATTTTGACCCACTTACAATTTTTTTTGAAGCTTCCAAGTTTATGCTATAGTATGGTGAATGACAACATTAGAAAGTACATCTTGTCCCACAAAATAAAAGCTCTCACATGTCTATGTAGATGGAAAAATTAAAAAGTTATGGCCCTTGGAAGGCTCGGTCCTTAAGGGTATGTTCACGCGGCTTATTGCGGCACGTATATTATGCGCTGCACTACGCCGTATGTTTTCGAACCACACGCTGATCAGCACAATTCCAAAGTACGGGGGGAGCCGGCACCCGGCCGGCCCCTTTAACATGCATTGTCAGAGGTGCATAAGTGGCACAAACAATTGACATGTCAATTCTCCCCTGGCGCATACAATACGATCATATTGTACATGCGGGGAGACGACGTGTAATCGATAGCTCTCTATAAGAGCTATGAATTACCGTAATTGCGGCACACATTTTGCCGCATATAAAGCGCAATACGTGGGGAAATGAGCACTGAAATATGCAGCAAAATAAGTCGTGTGAACAAATCCTAGGGGGTTAAGGACCAATGCACGGAAGTCTAAAGTTAACTGGTTCTTTCACAAGGAAGCCCTTCTGAAACACAACTTGCAAACTTTTAACACGGCTAATAAGAGATGTGATTTGCTAACAGATTTAACTTGGGGCTAATCAAGGGATTAAAATCTAGGATTGCTCGTTCTTCAACTGCAACCACCATAAGGTAATTTAAACATTGAATCCCCACAGATTGAAATGCCTGAATTAGCTCATGTTGGCAATGGTTTATGAGTACGGTAGATACCCTAGACTGAAGTTACAAAGTTGCAGTACCAAGGCAGCTGGTAGGAATCATAGTCAGATGATGCACAGATCAAATCATGATGCGTTAGGTCAAAAACAAAAGCCAGTAAAATTTTTGTGGTTTACTGTTTTCATTTTGCATGGATCAAGTCTGTTTTAGTGCAGTACCAGGTGGCTCAAAGTTTTCAGAACAGTGTTCTCACTGGTACTAGCAGACTCGGATCCTCTCATAATACAGGCAGTCCCCGGGTTACAAACAGGATAGGGACTGTAGGTTGGTTCTTAAGTTGAATTTGTATGTAAGTCGGAACAGGTATATTTATTAAATGTAATTACAGCAAAAAAAATTTGTTTTAGTGTTGGATAGTGCAGGGAAGGGTTTTTACATTTGTTTTGCTGTCTGTGCCCTTTTTTAGAACATTTACCTAACGTTCTGTATCTCATGTGCAGCAGTGGCATGCTGGCATTTGGTTAGCATGGGGCGTGACTCATTGTTGAATGTCAGCCATGCCCCATAAGTCTCCGTTTGTAAATAGGGGACGTATGTAAGTCGGAACGATGTAAGTCGGGGACTGCCTGTACTTGAATGATAATGATCTATAAATGTATTCAGTTCATGTGCACAGAGTTCTGCCATCTCTTCAAAACGCAGTAATCTCATCACAGCAGGTTTAATTCAAGGATCCTTTTTACTAGGATGTTCACGAGTGAAAAATGTTGACAGTCCCGAGTAAAATCCATTTTAATCTGTCTTTTCTTTTCCAAAATAGCGGTTGTATGAAGTTCTTGAGCAGTGCCGGGTAATTCAAAACTGTGTTAGGTCCCCAATTCTTCAAAATATGCAGCAGATCCAGCACTTTCCTGTGTGCTGGTAGTAACACATACTCAGTGTTCAGGAAAATACTTTGGGAAAGTATTTTAAATACAAAATACTTATGACTGAAGTATTTTAAATACAAATAATAAATACTACTTCAAAAGTATTTTCCAAATACTAAAATACTTGAAAAATGTAAACAAAAAAATTAATGAAAACAAAAAATGGATCAGAGGTCCTTTAGCCCACTATGATTAGCATTTACCCTGCAGATAAGTCAGTGGCCAGGATTCATTGTGTCCGACTCCTATAGAAGATGTCTGTCACATGGAGGAGAGGATGCTATAGTAAAGAGAAACATACAGGTACCTTCTTTTAGTTACTATGCCTATTAATGTCAGGCATTTGGGGATATTAATTTAGCTTTAGTAACTCCATGTGCTTCACATTAATAGCAGTTTACCCCATCATGTTCCTCATATTAACCCCTGTGTGCCCTATATAAGGGTTACTAATATGCGAGACACATGGGGGTACTAATAAAGGACCTTAATTATGAAGATACCTAATTATTACCTCCATGTCTCTCACATATCAGTAACTCTTATTTGAGGCACACAGGGGGTTAATATGAGGGACATGATGGGGTTAACTGCTATTACTATGAGGCACATGGAGTTACTAAGCTGTAATTCACATGACCAGAATTTTTATTTGCAATGGTGGATTTCCCCCCCTTGGCTTATACCCGAGACAATACGTTTTCCCAGTTTTTTGTGGTAAAATTAGGGGCCTCGGCTTATATCCGGGTCGGCTTATACTTGAGTATATACAGTAATTTTATGGAATGGATTACGCGATCGAGATGATTAAAAACTAAAAATAAATCACGCTTCACTACAAGGCGGACTTGCGTTGCTGGAACGCGCTGGAATTTTCCCTCCTCTCATCGCACCTCGCACGAGATACGAGAAACGAGAGTGATGACGTGACTTGCGCTGTTGTTTTCTTTTTTTAAATGCGGTGAGGCGGGTTATTTAAATTACAACATTTGTTTTGAATTTAGAAAGCAATTAAAATACTTACTAAAAGTATTTTAATTACAAATACAAAATACTGAATAAAAAAGCACTTTGATTCCAAAATACACATAACTGACAAGTATTTTAAATACTATTTTAATTACTGGTATTTTAAATACTCCCGAACACTGCACATACTGCAGTGCAGGCTCTGATTGCGTATTTCTAAATTACTTTAAAGAGATATACACAGTCTTTTTCAAACAGACTTCATTCTGGTTGCAGTTTGGTTAGGGCTCTCCTTGTTGTAAAAGGTGTTACGCAACTGGTCTCTATTTTCTATTCTTCTTTAAAAGGAATGTGTCATCAAAAAATTACTTATTGTTTAATTCACATATTTTAAGAATCTTTGGTTATTTTTTTTTTTTTCATATCACTTTCAATATTTTTTTAAAAGTTCTTAAGTCCTGCAGTTTTTACTTTGGCCAGTAGGCCTAATAATAATCAGACACTGTCTGTTCTGTAGAGAAAGATTTTTTTGTAATCTGTTCATTATCAGTAAAAGCAGGATTACACTGAAATGTGACACCAATGTGTACAGAGAACACAGAATCCACCAGTCACAATAGGAGATAGTCACAGTTCTCTTCCCCTGTCTGCACACTGACTTCTTCCTAGGTCACAGAGCATGCCTGGAAAAGTCTCCTATAGAAGTCAATGGGACTGATTCATTCCACAGGCTCCTATGTGCATGAAGCTGCTGTAATCTCTATAATGCTGTTAAAAGCAGTACAGGCAAGAATGCTGTCCCCACAATCATATATAGATGACTGAATTGAAAAAATCTACAATCAGAAAATAAAAACAGCTAAGAAGAAAATAATATGTATCAGGGTCTTGATTTAATAAGTAAAAAAAAAAAATGTTGACAGATTTCCTTTAATAAACATATTTGGTTAGCTCTTTTTCCATTTATTTATTTGTTTTGCTTTTCTCTCCAATTTCTCAATTCTTCTACTACTTAACATTCGATCATTTTCTCTGGGGTTCTCTTTTTCTGTGGTTCCTGGTCCTCTTTTTCTATTTCTGGAGTTTTAAAAAATCCCCATTTTATGGTACTAGTCAAGTGAAAAAAATAGATTTTCTCCTCGCAATACTGCACTTATTTAATATTTTCCTATCATTCCTCAGGTAAAGTACCTTTAAATTCTATCTTTCTGGTATGGTGAGTGCTATGTACTTACATGCCTGTCTGCAGGATGCTATCGAAGCCTGGTACCTCCAATGGGGTTTTCAATCTGGCTGGGTTTTTTTTAAAGAAAATTCCCAGTGTATCTCCAGGTAGAGTACTAATTGCACATACTTTTTTCTCCCTCTACCTTCTTTTATCCCACAATCTTATGTATGCTTTTTTTTTGTTCCCCAAGGCTAACCTGGTACCTTTCCACTGGTCCTATCTTATTCTATAGGTCAGTACCTGGTGCCTAACGCCCCCTTGTGTTATGCTTATTTACACCGTAAACAATTTATCACCACAGTATTTTTTATCCCAGTACAAAAATTCTTTAATCACTTGCTACTTACTTGACCTTCAACAACACCTCAACAACTCTGTACGCATACATTCAGCAACTTACATCAACTTTCTGTACACAATGCGACACTAAGTGGACAAATCTAATCACCTCAAAAATTGGGATGTATTTTCAAACAGTCTAATGTCAACTAGTTCATCTAATGCCCGTTCTTCTGTTATCTAATTCTCCTGCTATCAATCTCTGCTCTTAAAAATTTTCTCTCATCACAAATCAGTTTTTCTATTCTTCTGGTTACTAATCTTCTAAGACCTGAAAAAAATTCTAAAAACACCTAGTGACTCTCTTCCAGTATAAAAAAAAATTGTATTGGAAACAAAAATATTAGCCAATTATCAAATCATCACAACAACCAACATAAGGAAAAAAATGTTAGCCCTTTTTCTTACCAGATGATCGGACCATCTGATTGAACCGAACCTGGCAGAATTTACCCAAAACAGAGTAGACATACAGAATCAGGCGCAACAGAGGTTTGGAGGTTTTACTTTGTAAGAGCTAAAGGTCTTAATTTGCTGTCCAGCATTTTCGTCTGTTCATTCTGCTCTGATGGTCTTCACGGGTTTCGGGTACATCCTGCTTGGCCCGCCACTGGCCCACCCAAGTATGACATTTTGTTGCTGCAATAAACCCACAACTTAATCCTCGCTGTGCCGGTTTCCAAATTGATGTAGGAAGAACAAACTGGGCATTATGTCAGAAAAATGACACTGGACATCATGTTGATTCAAATGCAACATTTCTTTATTTTGGTTAACAGATACAACTTTTTATACAGTTAGTTTAGAGTGTGGTAACATTAACAGTATCATCATTACCTCACATTTGCGATACCATTTGTTAGTCTAATTATAATGCAATATCATTGGTTACTTCTTAATAAACATACTTTTACTACATAGATAGTGACCTTTACATTATCTTTGTTTTGCATTCTCTAATAATTAATTTTCTGCATATCACCTGGTGTTCAAATAGTCATCCTTAAGTGATTTAATAAAAGAAAGAAAAACAACTTTATCTAGCCATTGTTTTAATAGTTATATACTAGGAAAAGAGGTTGCTTATTGTTGGTGGCGGTTAAAGAATGTGGGGCATTTTTATTTTATTTTTTTAATGGTCCTAGAAGATTAAGTAAAGGAATGTTACAGCAATCATCCCACATCCCAGTCACCAAATATATAAACAAATGTGTATTATCAGTGACTACAAATTGGAGGGCCAAATGCCAACCAAAAAAGGAAGATATTGGCTAGAACACCTTTAGATATGTAACAACAAATAATAAATTACTTTTGAAAATTATGAGCAATTTAATTTATTATCTCTACAACTATGTCAAGGCTAAGTGCTTCAGGCAAGGTCAACAGCAAATTATTAAATGCAAGAAATTAAAAACTTTTAAAACTAAGAAAATAATAGAGAAGTCACTTAAATCTATGTTTTCTCTGCCACAAAGGGATCTGGATAAGTTGAAGCCCTGAGCAGAGAAGTGGCAGATGAGGTTTAACATGTAAAATGCAAGGTTATCCACATCGGAAGGTAAAATTCCCTCCATGATTACTTGTTAAACAGAAAAAAGCTGGGTAAAAGTGACATGGAGAAGAACTTGAGAATCCTAGTGGACAGTAAACTTTATTGTAGCAGGCAATGCCAGGCGGCAGCCAAGGGACATAGGATCATGGGGTGTATTAAAAGAGGCACAGAGGCACATGATGAGAACATTATTTTCCCATTATACAAAACACTGGTCAGACTACACATGGAATTGTGTGTACAGTTTTGGGCACCAGTGCACAGGAAATACATTTTAGAGCTTGAACAGGTTCAAAGGCGGGAAGCGAAAGTAATAAAATTACTGGGTGGACTACCATACCCAGAAAGATTAGGAAAAATTATGGTTAATTAGTTCATTGAAAAGACCCCTTTTGGGGGACATAATAAATATCTATAAATATATTTAAGGTCAATACAGAGATCTATCCCAAGATCTCTTTATACGCAGGACTGTATCCAGAACAAGGGGGCATCCTCTACATCTAGAGGAAAGAAAGTTTCTACATAAACATAGAAATTGATTCTTTACTGTAAGAGCAGTGAGGCTGCAGAGCTCTCTGCCAATGGAACTGGTCATGGTGACTTCACTAACAGAGTTCAAAAAGGGTCTGAATGCATTTCCAGAGTGTAATAATATAATAAGTTATAGTGACTAGGATTCTGAAGAAGGTCATTGATCTATAGATTTATTCTAATTGCCAGGTTGGAGTCCCTAAAATGAGGACAATTGGCTTCTTCCTCATGGTTTTTGTATTTGTATTGTCTCATTTTATTGTATTCTGTAATTAAATATCTAATAAAGTTATATTTTGATCTTGTGGTATCCTTTACAAGCCTCCTTATTATACAGTGCCTTGTGAAAATTTTCAGCCACCTTGAACTTTTCAACCTTTTGCCACAATCCAGGCTTCAAACAAAGAGATTTTTTTTTTTTTTTTTTGCGAAGAATCAACGCAAGTGGGACACAATTGTGAAGTGGAACGAAATTTATTGGATATTTTAAACTTTTGTAAAAAATAAAAAACTGATAAGTGGGGCATACAAAATTATTTGGCCCCCTTAAGTTAATACTTTGTAGCGCCACATTTTGCTTCGATTACAGCTGCAAGTCGCTTGGGGTATGTCTCCATCAGTTTTGCACATCAAGAGACTAAAATTCTTGCCCATTCTTTTTTGGAAAACACCTCGAGCTCAGTGAGGTTGGATGGAGAGCATTTGTGAACAGCAGTTTTCAGCTCTTTCCACTGCTTCTTGATTGGATTCAGGTCTGGACTGTAACTTGGCCATTCTAACACCTGGATACGTTTATTTGTGAACCATTCCATTGCAGATTTTGCTTTATGTTTGGATCATTGTCTCGTTGGAAGATACATTTCCGTCCCAGTCTCAGGTCTTTTGCAGACTCCAACAGGTTTTCTTCCAGAACGGTCCTGTATTTGGCTCTATCCATCTTCCCATCAATTTTAACCATCTTCCCTGTCCCTGCTGAAGAAAAGCAGGCCCCAGCCATGATGCTGCCACCACCATGTTTGACAGTGGGGATGGTGTGTTCAGGGTGATGAGCTGTATTGCTTTTACGCCAAACATATCGTTTTGCATTGTGGCCAAAAAGTTCGATTTTGGTTTCATCTGAGCAGAGCCCCTTCTTCCACATGTTTGGTGTGTCTCCCAGGTGGCTTGTGGCAAACTTTAAACAAGACTTTTGATGGATATCTTTGAGAAATGGCTTTCTTCTTGCCACTCTTCCATAAAGGCCAGATTTGTGCAGTGTACGACTGATTGTTGTCCTATGGATAGATCCTCCCACCTCAGCTGTAGATCTCTGCAGTTCATCCAGAGTGATCATGGTCCTCTTGCCTGCATCTCTGATCAGTCTTCTCCTTGTTTGAGATGAAAGTTTAGAGGGACGGCCGGATCTTGGTAGATTTGCAGTGGTCTGATACTCCTTCTATTTCAATATGATCGCTTGCACAGTGCTCCTTGGGATGTTTAAAGTTTGGGAAATATTTTTGTATCCAAATCTTTAAACTTCTCCACAACAGCATCACAGACCTGCCTGGTGTGTTCCTTGGTCTTCATGATGCTCTCTGTGCTTTAAACAGAACCTTGAGACTATCACAGTGCAGGTGCATTTATACATAGACTTGATTACACACAGGTGGATTATATTTATCATCATCGGTCAGTTAGGCCTCGTTCACACGGCTTATTTCGCCGCGTATTTGCCGACGGATTGACGATCGTCAATCCGTCGGCAATTCAGTCAGAAACAAGTCACAGCCTAATTTCTATTGATTTCAATGGAAAATACGGCTCGTCGTTCACACGACGCGTATTTCCGTGCCGGATTGCCGCCGTGGATTGACGACGGCAATCCGGACGGAAAAACAATGTGCATGTCAATTATTTACGGATGGATTCACCACCTTCAATGATTGGAGATGGTGAAACGTCGGGAAATCAGTTACAAATACGTGCCACACTTAGTGGCACTTATTTGCAACTGATTTTCAATTGATTTCAGAACTTATTTACGATCGGCAATCCGATGTAAATACGTTCTGAAATAAGCCGTGTGAACATAGCCTTAGGACAACACTGGATCATTCAGAGATCCTCACTGAACTTCTGGAGTGAGTTTGCTGCACTGGAAGTAAAGGGTCCGAATAATATTGCACGCCCCACTTTTCATTTTTTTATTTTTTACAAAAGTTTAAAATATCCAATAAATTTCATTCCACTTAACAATTGTGTCCCACTTGTTGTTGATTCTCCATTTAAAAAATTTAAATTTTATATCTATGTTTGAAGCCTGAAATGTGGCAAAAGACTGAAGAGTTCAAGGGGGATGAATACTTTCGCAAGGCACTGTATATGTGGGTTTATGGATAATATGTGTAGTGTGTATTGCCTTATATAAACCTTTAAATTAAACTGATATACCCAGCCAATATTTGCCTTACAAATCCTTTTGGTGTTGATCACACAGCTAACAATGCAGTTTGAAGAACTTACTAAGTCTGTAATAAAATTCAAGTTTCTATGGGTCTGCATTGAAATAGGAATAAGCTAAGGAAACAAAAGCTAAACACACAATTCAAGCTAGTTACCAGAAAGTCACCAAAAGTAAAAGCAAGCCAACTTGGATGATCAGGTAGCTTACATAATTGTTTCTGGGGAACAATGATTTTTCTAGAATCAAAAATAGACTGAGGTTTTTCAGTTAAATTAGTAAATTAACTAGAAAAGACATGCAGCATAACATTTTTGTTCGCTGGGTAAAAATGAGGATATACATCAAAGCAGGAGAAGGATAAGGACCAATGAGCTTGGCAGCAGACCTAGCTGCCATCTTCTCTATTTGGCAGACTTCTGGTTGGTGTTAAGGGCAGCGCCGCAGCCCGTATGTCGGGCACACCTGTATCCCTCTCTCCTCACTTCGCCAGGGAAGGGTGGCATTACTTATTATAGATAGGCACATATGGGGCACTAGTAAAGAAAAGAAGATACAGAGGGGGCACTACTAAATAAAATCAAGTCAAACAAAAGGGGCAATAAGAACTGAGGCACAAAGAATGCATCACTAGTGTGTAGGACCTATACGTGAAACACTCCTTAGAAGTAGAGGGCCACTTTTGTCACTTTGGAGTGTAATGATAAAGTGAAGAGTCTAAGAAGTCTGTGTGGAAAATTCTTCACGAAGAAGTCAAGGCTGGAAAAAATCATCATGGCCGACCTGACTGGCCGGAGAAGAAAACAGAAAGTAAACAGCTTCAATCAGAGAAGACATTACCTATAAGTTACTGGATGCAATTATTTAATTTTGCTCTTTGTTGGATTAGTACTGTATTCACTGATGTGTGATGGCAACCTGAACTAGTATTTGACCATTATGTGATCACTTTATGGCAGTATTATTGATTATATAAATGCTTGTCTAGTGGAAGTGTACACCTGTCCCTTAAAGTAAAAGCGAGTGCGTGCCTTTCCCTAACTGCAATTATGTGTTTTTTTAAT
This sequence comes from Phyllomedusa bahiana, assembly GCA_025379985.1. NCBI lineage: Eukaryota > Metazoa > Chordata > Amphibia > Anura > Hylidae > Phyllomedusa > Phyllomedusa bahiana. The sequence goes on along the minus strand of JAODAL010010980.1, from coordinate 53,930 downwards.
TTCTTTGTGTTTCGATAGTACTTTATTTTAAAGAAATTCAAAATGCACTATTTTGTATATTCACCAATGATATGTTTATGTAATGGAAATATTGTAAGTGGGCTGGTGGGTATTTTGCCAGGGCTGCTTTTCAGACCCTGGTTGTACTTGGCAGACATTCATACAGTAAACAAACTGCCAATAAAGTGGCACACCCGTTCCAACAAGTATCTGCAATTCTCCAAGGGCTGTTTTACTGTATAGACAACAGTTCACGGAGTCCTGTACTTCCATTCTTTTATGTGAAGTAATACCTTTATAAGATAAGGTTTTCCTTTAAGTTTCCTTTTGAGAGAGTATGACTTTTAGGCAGTGTTCACACGGCTTATTGCCGACGTAATTGCGGGGAAGGATTTCGCCCCCGCTATTACGCCGGCTGCCATGCAGTGGGGGCCGGCGGCTCGCTGGCCCCATAGACACTCATTATTCACGGCGCATACACGCTGTGAATAATGTGCATGTCACTTTCTCCCTCCTCGGCGTATTCGCCGAGCGGTGAGGAGAAACAGAATCCACAGTTCTCTATGAGAACTGTGGATTACTGTACTGACTGATACGGATTCCAGCCGTACTACAGCGCAAAAACGGCCCGCATTACAGCTGAAATCCGTGCCCAAATAAGCCGTGTGAACAGGCCTTAGGGGCCTGGTCAATAGGGAATTCACACCAGGATGCAGAAAACGACAGGACTATATATTGGAGGTTACACAGACTACTGTTGAGAAACCACTCACTCTCCGACTAATCATGAAGGGGTAGCTGCTGAGTATTAAAACAGCACACAGATAGCATGGCCTCTATAGCATGTCAGTTATATGGTTATGTGAAGTGCACAATGTTCGCTAACAGCCTTTCAGTGACATATATTATTTCATCAGATGGGCTAGTGCCTAGCACTAGTTTTGATCGAATAAAAGTTACAAAATATTACAAAAGTTTAAGGAGTTGTCTCGCTGCAATGATTGGGTTTTAATTTAAAGAACTTTAAAAAACAAGCTGTTTTGTAATATGTGTTGATTAAAAAATGTTCTTCTAATTTTTAGATATCCCTTGTAGTAGGAGCTGCATTGGCTCCTGTGGTCACTATAGCCACAGATCTGTTGTTTTTCCTCTCATAGCCTGCCAGCGCTGGTGACAACAGCTGCTCCTCTCTGCAGGTCGGAGACAGGAGCGCGCACATACTGAGCCCGTCCTGCATAGCACAGTGTATGTACAGCAGGGAGGGGGGGAGGGCTCTTCTCCAGCTTCTGTGTAGCTGATAGGGGTAGGGGGCCCTGTTATGCTGCCGGGTTAACCCGGTGGGTGTGTGCTCACTGTTGTGGGGACTGCACTGAGCTACTGCTGTGGATGCGTCTCTCTTTACACAGATTCAGGAGAGCAGGGGTGATTTATAGACATTACGATATACGCTGAAGGGAGCACGGCACAGTGAAGTGTAAAGAGAGCAGCATCCACAGCAGTGTGCAGGCCCCCACAGGGTTAACCTGGCCGCCCCCCCCCCCTATCAGCTACACAGAAGCTGGAGAAGAGCTCTCCCCCCCTCTCTGCCGGTATTCGGCTGGAGGTTCTGCTTCTGTGGAAGTATAGCAGCTAGACGACGGGCACAGTAACGTTTTATAACTTCCTTCACTCACTCTGAGCAGGAGGCATGGGGCAGCAAGTTCAGTGATCTGGCCAAACTATTATCGATTGCCTTGATCACAAAGATGTCCTCACTCCCAATGCTAAGACTGAATGACGGAGTCTTAGCATCGGGAGCGAGCACTGGCATAATGACGTAGGTGCAGGACGGAGGGGAGGGGGAGGAGATGCTGCACACCCCATAAATAAAAAATTCAACACACAGAGAATGACTGAGGTAGGCGCAAAGCCAGTTATGAGACAACCCCTTTAAGTTCGAGTTGACCATCTCGATTTTCTAGAACTAGAACCGAACATTTTACTGTTCATTTGAGTAAAAGTTAGGCCATGTTCACACAACGTTTTTGGACGAGAATCACGCCTGAAACACGCTTCTTTAGACGAGGTTTTTGACGAGGTTTTCATCAGGTTGTGACGAGGTTTCCAGACGCGCGTTTTAGGCGCGGTTTTCAGTGCGGTTTTTGACGCGGTTTTCATCTGGACTAGGCAACAGCTATATAATTGGTTAATTCTCCAGTATCACAGACTAGACAACAGCTATATAATTGGTTAATTCCACCACCATCACATGCTAGGCAACAGCTATATAATTGGTTAATTCCGACTCCACCATTTATTTACTAAACAAAGGATTCTCCATTTTGTTTTGTGATACAGACAGACAAAATCATTGAACGTGTCTGTATAGTAGTCTGTATAGTCTCTCTATATCAGTGGTTAAAGAAAAAAAATTTAAACAATGGTACGTTTGGATGAAAACGAAATAAAATTTTTATTGATCCTGTATAGCAGAATGCTTCGCAAACGTCGCCTGAGGAGGGTAAGTACCCAAACTTAATGTATGTATATTGTATATGTATATATTTGTTTCTATGTAAAGTCTGTTTCATTTGATATATGTTTAGCTCAATGTATGTCTGTGTATTTCTATGTATTTATATGTTGTATGTATGTACATAGGTACAAAGATATATTCTGTATTTTTTTAATGTTTAGCCCGATAGACATGCAGTACTCACTGCGAAAAAATGACATGTCATTTCTCTGCCTGCACGTACAATACAATTGTATTATACAATCAGGGAAAGGAGTCATGACCCCCAGGGCAACGCTGAGTCTGCGCGTCCTCCCCTCCACCAAACTTCCTTCGTTTTCCTTGGTCCCCACCCCCCTACTGTGGCCTCCCAGTAATGACGCGACACACCTGTTTGGATAAATTGGCCACAGCAGCCGTTTTATTAACACAATACACATAAATATAAAACAACCAGTATAAATATAATATAACTCTGTAAACCGGTATATAAATATATATATTGTAACGCCTCGCTTGCATCTAGACGCCCTCCTGGGCCATCCTGGGGGTACTTCCTTCAGCTCACGGGTCGCCGCTTTGATATAACGGATGGCACTCCGACACAGGCTTCAGTTTCAATCTGGCTTCAACCAGTTTTATTCTTCCACGTACCGCAGTACACAAAACAAACACATAAACAAAACCCTCAGGCCGTCTGGCCACTGACTATACACATTCAGGTATAGACCCTAGCTATCAGTGGTCTGGATCTACCATCCAGACCCACAAAACACAGTATCCTCACTGTACCGTTCTAGGCTTCCCTCAAGCCTCTGGGGGGCCAGAGCCTCTCCTCAGCTCTGCTGCCACACCAAACTCCAGGTAGCAGACCACGCCCCCTGATCACCTGCAGAGACAGGATTTTTATAGCCATCCCGGGTCTGGCCCAAACTCCGACATGGACCCTGGAGACCTGGGACGCGGGAACAGCCACCCACCCATCTGCAGCTGTTCCGGGGAGGCCAACCCATAATGGCTGGATACCAGCCATGCTACATACAGCTGTCAGCAACCTAGTGTTGCTGACAGATAGCAATTGGCTCCCCCCACCAAGCCCAGGCTCTTGGTGGCACGTCTCTACTAGGACGACTCCCCCTAGTGGCAGAACCAGGCAACTACTCTTAGCCACTCTGCTACACATCCCTCCCCTCTGATAAAGCCCGTAGGGCTTTCTCACATGACCCAGGCTCCCTCCGGGGTCAAAGCTCCTATTTTGGGGCAACGTCTTCCCTACAACCTCAGGGGCCGGGACAACACTTTCCATGCACAGCTCAGCTGTGGGCTCACACCATGCACTCCTCCCCCACTGAGCAACTGACAGGTCATAGCCACTTACAACCAGTGGCGTAACACATGCACACTCTGCAACAATGTCACCACCTTCAGCCCGTATGGCGACATTCACAGGGCTATTCCTGACAACCTCACTATCAGCGCTATCAGACCTAGTAGCCTTTTCCCACACATAGACTAGCTTGGTATTGTGCCCACTGGGCAGTTTCTTCCCTATTTTGGGTGTCATATAAGCAGGAGACCCTTGGTTGGATCCAGCAACCCCACTAACTTCACCAGAGGCAGTAATGACATCAAAGCTCTCAGGGTCACTATCCACCATTGCTCCTAGGGGCGCACCTAAGCCCCAACCTGCTACCTCTTTGTCTGCAGGATCATGATGAGACCAAAACCTCCCTTCAAAACAAGTCATCTGGTCCTCATTGACCCGCTCTTGAAGCTCTGCCTCTTGGCTACTAGCTGTCACCATGGGAGAACTCTTAGCGCCTGTCAGGACCACTCCTGCCTCTATCTCCAAGGGAGAACTCTCAGTATACCTGCTAGTTATCTCAGGGATACTGCTGACAAACACTGCACATAGGGAATTCCTTGCGTTTACCTCAGCTTCATTACTAGGGATTTCCTTCCCATCTGAGGGTTCAAACATACTGACCTGCCCCTCACTAGCGTCTGAGCAACCCCTCTTCTTTTCTGGGTCTAGCGGCTCCCATTTTCCATTCCTACAGTCACTGTAGTCTTTCTGACCACTGCAGTAAAAGCTACTGGACAAACCGCAACCATTGGAGCAAGTTTCCTCAGGTGCACTACAGGTCCCAGCATGACTGTTCTCTTCATTCCCTGCAGGGTCACAATATGGATTTTCAGCACAGATAAACTTCTCTGTAATACCCTGATTGGGGCTGCACACATAATCTGCCTTGGCACACATTTTTTTTTCAAACGTATTTTCATCATCAGTACTCTGTAGCACAGACACACTACATCCACTCCCACACTGCAACTGAGACTCTTCACAGAGTGTTTTTCCCCCTTGGTAACTAACCAGTACATTCACACTCATAGTCTCCTCATATCCAGGGTTTGCCTTCTCCTTTCCAGGCAACACACTGGCCGTGTTCACACCAGGCAACTCAATCACCTTTTCCCCACCAGCAGAGCGCCCCTGATTGCTACTGGCAACCACATCAGCTCTGCAGGGAACTGTTTTGACCGCACCAGTCTCAGGATTGCTATCAACCCCCAGACATACCGCACCTGCACACAATGTGCTATTACCAGCCATAACCACTAGGGACAGACCTGCAACTTGCACGTTACCCTCCTGTACACACAGTGCGCTGGGGTCATTGGCAGACACACTCACCAACTGGACTGCAGACACTTCACCCACAGCTTCAGGGCCCGCACATTCATACGTTTCCACAACAAGAGGGGCAGAGGACACCTTGTTGCTATGGGCAACGACACCAGCTCCACTTAAGCCAGTAGTTACTTGTTCACACAGTGCAGTAGCTGGAGCTAGCTTTGTGATACGGCTATCCTCCCCCTGCTCAGACTGTGTGACCTCAGTAGAAGTGATCCATACATTATTATCATCATTTTCTGCTGGCACATTATTTATAACATAGTTGATAAAGTCACGAATCCCCTCAGGAAATGCAGCCTGGGAGACACTGAGTTCATAGTTCAGAGTCCTGCTGCTCTCAGCACTCTTTACCTGCTCAGGCATCATGTCTGGGCCTCTGCATGGTCCACCCTGGTATTCCCACAATCCATGCCTGGCAGTCCCCACACAGGTGTCACCCGCAATACACCCCACTGGAGCAGTCTTACCGGGTCCATGATGGGTCTGCACACCGGGTATGGCCTCTGGGAGCAGTCTGGACTTCTCCTGCTGACTGTCCATGTCAGCCATGGGTGGGGCTGCATTCACCTTGAGCTTCAGGGCTTGCAGCTGCAACCTCTCCGGCCTCCTCCTGAGAGGGCAGCCAGGAGCACATCTCTCCACTTCGTGGCATCTCCAACATGGCTCCCTCTGCTGGGCGGTGGTAGCAGGCTCCTGCTCCTGCAGGTGGTTGCCCTTGGTAACAGCAGCATCCATCTTGCTCTGCAGCTCCACCTGTTCCGAAGTTAACCCCTTCTTGGATGGACGATACGGCCTCCTCGCCACGGGACATCCTCTCATGCACATGTCCACCTGCAGGCATCCGCTGCACCATTCGGACTGGTTACGCTTGGCAGCAGTCGGTTCTGTTTTGCCCTCTGGACATCCAGCCAGCAAGGCCGCTTGGATCGTGGTAAGTCCACTCTTCTCAGACTGCGGTCTCTTATTTATAATGGCCTTTAGTTCCTGCTGCTGGTGTCTCAAACTGCACACGGAGCTTGTCATTTGCTTCACGTTGCTTAGCCAATTGCTGGGCCCACAGCTCATTCATTTTCCGCTGCTGGGCAGTCGCCTCCTCAAGGTACTTCGCCAGCTCCTCCATGGCCAAAAAATCTTATGCAGCAGCAACACAGTCTTGTTTAAGCACTGCTTCACAAACAGGCCTCTGGCCCTTTGAATTTTGCTGCAGCAACTTTGAACTTGTGCCACTCTTGCAACAATTTCTTGTGCCACTGCGCCACTCTTCTGTAGCCCTTCAGGCACCACCTGTGTCAATACTTGCAAGTTAACGTGCCACTCATGCCCACAGCATACCTCCACCATATGTAACGCCTCACTTGCGTCTAGACGCCCTCCTGGGCCGTCCTGGGGGTACTTCCTTCAGCTCACGGGTCGCCGCTTTGATATAACGGATGGCACTCCGACACAGGCTTCAGTTTCAAACTGGCCACTGACTATACACATTCAGGTATAGACCCTAGCTATCAGTGGTCTGGATCTACCATCCAGACCCACAAAACACAGTATCCTCACTGTACCGTTCTAGGCTTCCCTCAAGCCTCTGGGGGGTCAGAGCCTCTCCTCAGCTCTGCTGCCACACCAAACTCCAGGTAGCAGACCACGCCCCCTGATCACCTGCAGAGACAGGATTTTTTATAGCCATCCCGGGTCTGGCCCAAACTCCGACATGGACCCTGGAGACCTGGGACGCGGGAACAGCCACCCACCCATCTGCAGCTGTTCCGGGGAGGCCAACCCATAATGGCTGGATACCAGCCATGCTACATACAGCTGTCAGCAACCTAGTGTTGCTGACAGATAGCAATTGGCTCCCCCCACCAAGCCCAGGCTCTTGGTGGCACGTCTCTACCAGGACGACTCCCCATAGTGGCAGAACCAGGCAACTACTCTTAGCCACTCTGCTACAATATGTAAATATATACATCCACGTATAAATAATCCGACTCTACCCGTGCCTCTCCATATACATATATATATCTATATACAACCACATAAATAACCCACATAACTCTTCCAACCAACCAGTACCAAATATGGGGCCGAGGTCCTTGGAGCCCCAAAACTGACCTGGCGACCCAATCCCCGAAGGGACAAACCACCATTTTGCCCCCAGCCGTACTCCACTGGCTCGGAGGCCCACAAGCCATACTCTATGGCTCCTCCATTTTGTTCCCCAGGGATAACACCCCGAAAGAGCCCACCTTCGCCGGGCCGTCCAAGTTACCCAAACTCTGAGGGAATCCTACCCCGAAGGACTCCCTCACCAATTTCCTCCACCACTCCAAGAACCTCGACCGCCACCGCGAGCATGCCATGACCCCTCATGCACGCGAGACCCCCACCAAACCAATAGCCCTCTCAATACCCTCCTGAAGGCCGAGGGCCCATAAGTCCAGTCCAACCGCCATCAGATGAACCCCATCCATTCTCCAAAAATTCCCCTCGCCTGCCTCCAATTCGAGGTACCGGACAAACACACCCCCATTACGCGCCACAAAACCTGCCACTGATCTGTTTGCCTTCACTCGGGCCTTATTCAGGCTATCCACAGACCTGGCCCCCGCCAACGATGCCGAAACACCATGTCCGACCACACCACGACCAGCCCGGGAAAAGACGACCACAACCGCAACAGGTCATATTTGATGTTCTTCACCAGCTCCCGGGACGTAAGGGAGCCCAAATCATTACCCCCGGCGTGCAACACCAAAACATCCGGGGGTCTATCCAATGCCGCATACCGCAAAAATTCCGGAACCACCCCCAGCCATCTCATACCCCGCCGTCCGATCCACCGAATCACCGCCACATCGCGCGAAATGCCGAGCTGCCGCCCATCCGGCCGGACGTCCGCTCTCTCCGCGCCCCAGTAGACATAAGAATGTCCCAGGATCCAGACCAGGCAAGGCGACCGAGCTACAATAAAACAGAAACACGAAAAACGTGATGGCAAAACTAAGGGAACAATAGACCAAAAACCCCGCCACTCCTAACACCCTCCCCCAACCACCAAATGGGGGCGCACATATATCCGGAACCGGTCTGATTCCCATCTTCCAATCCTGCGGACCAACTCCGGGCGAAGCCCCCACCCCGCCGCCTCCGTTGCCGCCCCTATGCGAAACGAATGCGGGGCGAACTCCCCGGGCTCCAGACCCAGTGCCCCCAAACAGCGCCTGAACACTGCCGCAAATTGAAAACGCGACAGAAAGGAACCATCTTGGTGCACCAGTAGGGGCCCACCAACCGCTCTGCACCTGACCCGAAATGCCCGCAAACACGCCAGAGGGCACATCAGAGCCCCGGGAATCCCCCTCAACTGTACCTGTCGGCCCCTCCCCTCTTGATCCGTCTTTGACCGCCGGATCCAAAACATCACCGCACCCTCGTGCTCCCACACGTCTGCGGCCTGCAGGTCAGCCCCTCTTGCACGAAACCAGCTCCCCCACCCTCCGAGCCCCGCAAAAGGCCCGTGAGAAGGCCAGGCGAAACAACGCCACCTCGTACTCCGAGGCCACCACTGGCTGCACCACCCCCCCCAACCGTTCCAACAATGCGAACACCACGGGGCGGCGCAAATCCTTGGCCCCCCTCCTGCGCCCATAACCACGCAAAGCCCGAGAAATAACAAAATCCTTGGTCAAATCCCTCCTCCTTCTCCACTTAAAACCAAATGCTAAGCCCGCCATAAACCTGCGTACCTTAGCAGACGACCACCCCAACCCTTCCAAGTGAACCATCAGGCACAACAATGCCCCTACCTCATCCTCCTCCGACGTCACCGAACCAAAACCTGCCAGCCATTCTGACCACAACTCCCAGGCCCTCCCGTAAGCCAACCAGGTCCCACCTGACAGGGAAGCCCGGATCAGATGGTCGGCGTCCCGGAGGCCGCGCTCCAAAGGTGACTGGGGCATTCCTCTCCCTCGTCCGCTGCCGACGGCGCCAGCTTCCTGAACCGCTCCCACTGTAATCGAGAAAGAGAATCAGCCACCACGTTCAGCACCCCCGGAACATGTTCCGCCACAACCCAAGAATTCACCTCCAAGCACCGCAAAACCAACAACCTGAGCAGCCGAACCACCGGAGGCGACGATGCAGACAAATTGTTGATGGCATGCACCACTCCCAAGTTGTCACAATGGAACCGAACCTTCCGATCCCGTACCCGATCCCCCCACAGCTCCACCGCTACCACGATGGGAAAGAGTTCAAGGAACGCCAAATTCCGTATCAAAGGGGAGTCCGCCCACTCCGCCGGCCACGGGGCCGCACACCAGCTGTCCCCACAAATGGCCCCAAAGCCCGTGCTGCCTGCCGCATCAGTAAAGATGTCCACCTCCCGATTGGAGACCTCCCTCCCCAAAATGAGGGACCTGCCATTATACTTCTCCAAAAATGACCCCCACACTGCCAGGTCCTCCCTGTGTTCACGGTTCAAACGCACAAAGTAGTGAGGCTTCTCAATACCCGCCGTAGCCCTCACCAACCACCAACAGAATACCCTACCCATGGGCAAAATCCGACAGGCAAAGTTCAGTTTGCCGAGCAAGGACTGCAACTCCCGCAACGGTATCTTCCTCAACCGCCCCACCCTCTGTACCTCCCCTTTCAACGCCTTAAGTTTATCCTCTGGCAACCGACACTCCATTGCCACCGAGTCAATACAGATTCCCAAAAAACTCAAACAGGAAACTGGACCCTCCGTCTTCCCCTCTGCCAGGGGAACCCCAAACCGCTCCGCCACCCAATACAATGCCTGCAGCAGCGACCCGCAATTCGGGGAACCAGCGGGCCCCACGCAAAGAAAATCATCCAAGTAATGAATGATGAAATCCAATCCAGCAACATCCCTAACTACCCACTCCAAAAAAGAACTGAACGCCTCAAAATAGGCGCAAGATAACGAACAACCCATTGGGAGGCACCGATCCACATAAAACTGCCCCTCCCAGTAACACCCCAACAAACGCACGCTCTCCACATGCACCGGAAGTAACCGGAAAGCCGATTCGATGTCGGCCTTTGCCATCAAGGAGCCCGCCCCAAACCGCTGCACCAAAGCCACTGCCTCGTCAAATGATGTATACACCACCGAACACAACTCTGGCGCTATGCCATCATTGACCGAGTTGCCCCTGGGAAACGACAAATGGTGGATCAGCCTAAATTTATTCGGCTCCTTCTTCGGAACCACCCCCAGTGGCGAAACGACCAAATCCGGAAAAGGAGGCACCGTAAAAGGACCCGACATCCTGCCCAACGCCAGCTCTTTCCCCAACTTCTCTGTCACTACAATCGGGTGTTCATGGGCCGACCGTAGATTCTTTACTGAAAAAGGCACCTGATGCACCGGGGGGGGGGAATCTTAAAACCTTCCGAAAAACCCTTCCGTAACAATTCTGCCGCTGCCTGATCACTAAACCTGGCCAGAAACGGCTTCATCTTTCGAAGTTTCACCGGCATCGCCCCCTTGGCTACCACCGGCTCCGCCCTTACCCCGCCCCTTTTTAAAACACCGGGTGACAGGGTGCGCGGTCGCCCCACAAAAAGAGCAGATGTGTTTGAACTTACATCCTGCTCCATATTTACACTGGCCGCTATTAAACTGCCAGCAAGCCCCTTTTTGCCCCCCAGCGTGAGCCCCGCCCCCATATCCCCGGCATTACCCCCTTGGCCGGCCGCACCGGCCCCCCCCCCCCCTGAAAGGGCGACCCAAACTTCGTCGGGGCCATAACCTTTAACCAAAGCCCTATATCCTTATGGTCCCACCGAATGGACGGGCGGACCGCCTTCCGTTGGCGAAATTGCTCATCATAGCGCAACCACGCCAACGCCCCGTAAGCCCGATGTGCCTCCCCGATCGCATCTATGTAACAAAACAGCACGAACAATTGTCTGGCGCCTTCTCCCCGATCACACTTGCCAATATGGCAAATGCTTGCAGCCAGTTGGTAAACGTCTGAGGGATCAGACGCCACCGCCGCTTTTCCTCCTCCTCCTTCTTACTCTGCTCCTTATTTCCCTTGTCCAGATTAAATTTTTCCAGCGGAAGAAGAGAAAAGATTTCAACATATTCATCTTTCCAAATCTTCTCCCGCACCTCCTGCTTCAAATGCGTCCCCAGTGGCCCTTCAAAGCAAACATAGACCTCCCCTTTTGCCTTATCGTCTTAACGCATGGTGTCCTGTTACTCCTTCTCGGTCTGCACAGACACCGTAACCCCCGCCCTACACGCCCCTTGCTCAGGTCCCGCCTCTGCCGGACCTCCCGCCAAAGGCCTCACCTCCAACTGTTGTGGGGAAACCCACGCACTAATCGGGGACGGGACCCCACCGCCCTGCCCCCCACTCTCTAACCGTGCCAATAACCCCCGGACCGCAACTGCTAACCCCCCGCCCTCCCCAGGCTCCCCTGACGCCTCGCCACTCACCCGGCCCTCCTGACCCTGAGTGAACCCTGCGCTCCCTACACTACCACCCGGGGATTGCAATATACGACAAAGACATGTACTCACCAGGCTGCGTTGGGGCTGTGGACCCACCAGCCGTTCCCCTGGGTTCGCGAGAGATGTCCATCCGAAACTCTCGATCCACCGCTGCTGTCCGGCAGCCCGGGTCTAGGCCGTCAAACCCCAACAGGGGGAGGCCGACCTGCGCAGGCCGCGGGTCCTGAGGCGACGAGCTCCATGCCTCCTCCGATGTCCTGGATGCTCCTTGAAAACCGCCGTCGGGGCCGACAGCCTGCCGCCCGCTGAGCCCTTCCGGCCCGCCGACTCCCTCGTCGTCCTCACCGCGACTCCCGACCGTCCTCCGACGCCGGGTGACCCCCCTGACCGGAGCCTCGCCAGCAGGGGCCACCGCCACCACGGACCGGATCGCCGACGAAGGGGCAACAGCCGGACCTGCACCAGACTGGTGACCCGGCCCACTGTCCCCCGCAGAGCCCGCCGGCCCACTCGGATGCCTCCCGGGCCGAGAAGACCGCCCCACAGCAACAGGGCGATCCCCTTGACCCGGAGGGTCCCTGGAAGGGCTCCCCCGGCGACGACGGGCCCTCGGAGTATAATCCGGGCTCAGGCGTTGCGGAGGCCTGGCCCTGCGTCTGCGGCTGCTCCTGCTGGCGGCCGGCGGTTCTGCCACAGCGGCCCCTGCGCCGCCAACCACCGCCTGCACTGCTTCTCGCAGCCATGCTGCGCCCCTGGATGCGGCTAGCCGCCGCAGCTCCTCCATCTGATGGTCCCTGTCCGCCATAACGTCTCTCCTGCCAACTTCCAATGCTCGCTCAGTACAGGGGCTAAAGCAGCGCGCAGCACGGGCTCCTCACTGCCTCACACGTGCTGCGCCGACTGCTTTCCCGGGCGGAGAGGCGGCCTTAAATACTGCCCCTCCCTGTGCCCGAACTCCACCCCCTGACTGGCGCGTCACCGCGCCGCGCTCCGGCCGCGCCCAGCGTGTCGGGTCATGCCGCGCCTCCCCTCATGGGGGTGTGGCCCCGGTCCGGCGCGCGGTCTTAATCCATAGTTATCTCTTAGAACTATGAATTACAGTAATGATTGGAACACAGTTTGCTCAAATTAGGCTATGTTAACACGGCATCATTGAGGGGTGTAATTACGCCCCGCAATTACGCCGGAGTTCGTGATCTAACACAGGGCGGGTGTGGGGGGGGGGGGGCAGGCCCCATAGACTGTCATTAGTAACGGCGTGTATTTGGTGCTAGTAAATGACATGTCACTTCTCTCCCCGCACTGCGTATTGTTCGGAGACTCTATGAGAACTGTGGAATACCTTTATGATATTGGTGTATTTCGCTGCATACAAAGCGCAATACACCCCAAAAAACACTGCAAAATATGCCCAAATTTAATAGCTATGTTCACACGGCTAATTGCGTGGCATAATGACATTCCACAATTACGCTGTTTGTATGGGAGCAGGGCGGGGGGGGGGCGGTGGCAGCCCGCCAACCCCATAGAATTAATTACTAGCAGTGAGTATATGCTGCTAGTAAATGACATGTCACTTATTTCACCCGGTTGTTGTATTGTTCGCCCGGGGAAAGGAGACGTAATCCATAGTTTTCTATGAGAACAGTTGATTACAGCAATCATTGGGACATATTTCGCCATGTTTTGAGCGCAGTACGACATGAAATACGTTGCAAAATGTGCCCCAAAATAATTCATGTGAGCATACCATGATGCTAAATAAGAATATACTGAGACTATGTTCACATGGCTAAAATTGGGATGCATTTTGCAACATATTTCGCGGCATACAGTGCTGTAATACGTGGGAAATGCGAGCCGAATCATTACAAAAATCAATAGTTCTCATAGAGAACTATTGATTATGCCTCTTCTCTCCGGGCGTACAATACCATCATATTGTACGTGCAGGGAGATAAATTACATTCTATTCTTGAGCTGAATGCGTGCTGCAGGTAATGACTGTGTATGGGGCTGGCGGGCTGCCGTTCCCCTACGTGTCACTGGAGTACGCACATATTAGCACGACTCTAGAAGACGTCACGTAATTGCGGACTGTACTGTACTTCCTGCAATTAAGCCGTGTGAACTTACTTCTAAACCATCAGGTAGTGTTCTTATGGAAAAAAAAAAAACAAAGAAAAATACAATTTGTATGTCTCCATGAATATATGTTCAATAAAACTTTATTTTCATATAAATGATTATTTAATATATTTTACTTCAGGAAAGAAGACGTTTAACCCGCACATATTTGGTGCATCCTATAAACACCATGAGGGAAGAGCGTGGCCATATTGGTCAACTCTACGGAGAGCTGAGATAGAAAGTTTTCAAAAAGTAATGCAGCTCTAAACATCTCTAGTCTTGCAGCGACCTGCAACACCCAACGTCTTTAGTCAGTGGGTGGTTGTTATTTAATGTTTATTAATCTATTGATTTTATGCTATTTTCCCCAGCTACCCGGACAAGTTTCTGAATTTTACAAGAATGACCCTGGAGGCCTCTGACCGGCTTGTAGATATTGTTGGCCACACATCCAACTTTCGGATACCAACATGAGAAGATGCATCACTCCTGTGGAACGACTGCTCATCACGTTGCGGAAAGTATTTTTATTTAACCCTTACCGCCGGAGCCAGTTTTGTCCTCTTTGAAAGACTCAATTTTTTTAAATCTGGAATCTATCGCTTTATGTGAGAATAACTGTTTGACAATTTAACCTATCCATGTGATTCAGAGATTGTGTTCTTGTGACACATTTAGCTTTATAATATTAAGAAATTTTGATCCAAAGACTGCTTGTTTATTTGCAAAAAAATCGAAGTATGGTGAAAAATTTTAGAAAAGTACCATTTTCATAATTTAAAATTTTCTGTATGTAACACAAATAGTTATTCCACTCAAAATTGCTTATAACTAGCATCTACCATAAGTCTACTGAAGGTTGGCATCTTTTTTTAAATCTCTTTTTTTTTTTTAATTACGACATTAGCAGACTTAGAAACTTATTAGTAATTTTTCAATTTTACCTGAAAATTTGCAACATACATTTATTGAGGGTCAAGTCAAGTTTACACATGATTTTGATTGGCCTGTATGTTCGATACCCCCAAAAATTACTTCATCTAAGAAACTAAACCCTTTAAAGTATTTAAAACCGCATTTATGCCATTATTCACAAGAACACGGTAGATGTGGTCTGTGAAATGCAATGTAATATTGATTCCCCAGATTCTGCCTTTTTCAGAGATATTCCATGTGTGCCCATAGTGCGCTATTTGGCTCAACCTACTGAACTCTGGGGTCTCATATTCATTACTATGTTATTTAGGTGTCATTTCAGGTTTACGGACACCCAAGGGTGTTAAAACTTAATAAACACCCATAAAAAGAATGTGGGGTTGATTAATGTGACATATTTATAGGGCAGGTTGTTACTAGAGATGGGCGAATTTCCAGAACTTCGGTTCGTTCACTTCGTCGAATTTCCCGACAAAAAATAACTTCGTTCCGAATTACTTTGGGACGAATCACGTTAAAAAACAGCTATTTCCAGGCTCAACCAACAGGCCACCACCTGTTGGTTGAGGGTCTGCTCCAGGTCCTGCTGCTGCTGGCGACTGCCCTCCTCACTAGGCGGGTGAAGGAAGCTGCTCATCAGTGACTCCAGACTTAGGTTGCTGCTGATGGAGCTGGTACTGCTCCTACCCCCCACCTTCCCCCAGCAGCCGCGGCAGTAGTACGTGAGCGCTGAAGAACCCCCCGGTCAGACCTGTCAGAGGAGGGACGATGCCGCACATAGGCAGCGGCCAACTGACTACGGAGGATTTCCCTATAGTATTTGAGTTTGTCTTCCCTCTCAATAGCTGGGAAAAAGGCTCCCATTTTGGACCGGTAGCGAGGGTCCAATAGGGTGGAGAGCCAGAAGTCATCCCTCTGCCGGATGCTGACTATTCGGCTGTCACTAGCCAGGCAAATCAGCATGCTGCAGGCCATCTGCACAAGTGACTCCGAGGGGCTCCCTGCCTCCATCTCCACTGTATACTGCCACGGTGCTTGAGGGTCATCTGCCTCATCTTCCTCATCTCCATCTACCTCCTCCAGCTGCTCCTGCTCCTCCTCTCTTGTCACCTGGGTAGAAAATCCACTCATTTCACCAGACAATGCTTCTGCTCCAATGTCCTCCTCCTCCATTTCAGTCCCCACCGGACTCATGTGGCCACGAGATGTAGTCTCCACGTCTCCAGTCCCCTGCCCAGACAGATTTTTCAGCATCTGTTCCAGGACATGAAGCAGTGGAATGACGTTATTCATCCCGTAGTCCTGGCGACTGACAAATAACGTGGCCTCCTCGAATGGCCTCAACAAACGGCAGGTGTCACGCATGAGCTGCCACTGGCTGACATCAAAGTTACACAGGGGAGTACTCCTGTCCGCCTGGATCATCAAAAAGTCGTTAATGGCCTTTCTCTGTTCATACAGTCGGTCCAACATGTGCAGGCTGAAATTCCAACGGGTGGAAACATCGCATATCAGAGTGTGTTGGGAGAGGCCGTTCTGCTGCTGCAACTCGAGGAGGGTGTTCCTGGCTTTGTAGGAATGGATGAAGTGCATGCACAGTTTCCTGGTCATTTTCAGAATATTCTGAAGATCGGTGGAAAACTTCAGGATCCTTTTCACAACCAGATTGAACACGTGCGCCATGCAGGGCGCATGGACCATCCCTGCTCGGGCAGCGCAGACACCATGTTACTCCCATTGTCCGTCACCATGGTTCCGATTTGCAGTTGGCGTGGAGAAAGCCACACATCGATTTCTTGCTGCATGACACGGAGCAGTTCCTCCCCTGTGTGACTTCGTTCGCCGAGGCAAGCCAGGTGTAGAACTGCGTGACACCGCTGTGCCCTACACATGTGGTATGATGGAGCAGTACTTCTGGAGGCTGAGATGGTGGTGGTGGAGGAGGAGGAGGAGGCGGACATTTGCGCAGGAGCCGCAGTTTGACAACGTGGAGTAGAAATCTTCTTCTCCTGTCAAAGTTGTTGGTGTGCCTGGGCTGGAAGCACATTCACCCAGTGGGCCGTAAAGGACATGTACTGGCTCTGACCGTAGTTACAGCTCCAGACGTCCGCGCTGCCGTGCACCTTGGAACAAACCGATAAGCTCACGGACTGGCCCACCTTCTGTTCTACATATTTATGAAGTGCTGGTACTGCCTTTTTGGAAAAGAAATTACGGCTTGGAACTCTCCATCTCGGCTCGGCACAAGCCATTAGTTCTCTGAATGGTGCAGAGTCCACCATTTGGAAAGGGAGGGACTGCAGTACCAACAACTTGGACAGGAGCACGGTCAGCTGCTGCACCTTAGGATGGTGGACGCATACTGTTGTCTCTTTGCAATCGCCTCACTGAACGACTGCTGGCGCCATGAGTAGCGAGGAGCAGGAGCATCTGGACCGGGAGATGATGTCAAAGAGAAACAGCTCCCTTCTGCAGAGGTGGTGGAGCCTTGACTGGCTGCAATGGCATGTGTGCCAATGGGCGCTGCTGCTGCTGTTGCTGCGGCGGCAGGATAGACCACCACATCTGAGCCACGTTTCTCCCAGGCCACCGGATGGTGATGTTGCATGTGTTGACGCAGGGCCGTGATGCCAACGTTAGCTCCCTGGCCACGCTTCACTTTCTGCTCCCGGGCCATGCCAACTAAGGGTTGTGTCTGACATTCCCACCGACTCTTGGCTGGGGTTGTCAGATGTCATCTGGGAGGAAGTGGATGACCTAGTCAACCAATCAAGAACCATTGGGTTGCTGAACAACACACGGCCGCTAGATGACAGCGGCAGTTGTGGCCTCACCGAGTGACCCCTGCTGCGACGTCCCCTTGCTGTGCTACGACCTGGGCCTGGAATGTTTGTGCCTCTGCCACTCACAGGTGAAGAGCCTGCCACCTCTCTGTCTGACATACTGTTTGTTCTAAAATGTACAGACACTGTTTGATGAAGATATCTGTATATGATAAATACACACCCTGTATTTGACTCCAAATGAAAACAGTAACAAGCCTGGTAACCCTTGGATATAAATTGCGCTCCACAAATGGGCAGGAAAAATTGACTTGTATGTGCAGTTTAAAAACTCTGTGTATTTTACTGAACATAAAAACACAAACAGGCTTAATTAACTTTCGGATATGAATTATGCTACAGAATTTCTTCTGTGGCGGTGAAAAACAAAGTTTCTTTGCAGAACAATGCTTAATTAACCCCTGGATGTAAACTGCGCAAAAGAATTGAGCAACCAAAAACTACGAGCTTTGTAGCGTGTTACAATGGTGTGTTTTCTACGCTACACAACAAGAGAAAAAAATGTAATTAACCTTCGCTTGTGAATTATGCTACAGGAAAATTTTATTTTTTGGCGGTGAAAAAGACGGTTTCTTGGAGTCACCACAGCAGAAAAACAACGCTTAATTAACCCCTGGATGTAAATTGCGCAAAAGAATTGAGCAGCCACAAACTACGAGCTTTGTAGCGTGTTACAATGGCATGTTTTCTACGCTACACAACAAGAGAAAAATTGTAATTAACCTTCGCTTGTGAATTATGCTACAGGAAAATTTAATTTTTTTAGCGGTGAAAAAGACGGTTTCTTGGAGTCACCACAGCAGAAAAACAACGCTTAATTAACCCCTGGATGTAAATTGTGCCAAACAATTGAGCAACCACAAACTACGAGCTTTGTAGCGTGTTACAATGGCGTGTTTTCTACGCTACACAACAAGAGAAAAAATTGTAATTAACCTTCGCTTGTGAATTATGCTACAGGAAAATTGTATTTTTTGGCGGTGAAAAAGACGGTTTCTTGGAGTCACCACAGCAGAAAAACAACGCTTAATTAACCCCTGGATGTAAATTGCGCCAAACAATTGAGCAGCCACAAACTACGAGCTTTGTAGCGTGTTACAATGGCGTGTTTTCTACGCTACACAACAAGAGAAAAAATTGTAATTAACCTTCGCTTGTGACTTATTCTACAGGAAAATTGTATTTTTTGGCGGTGAAAAAGTCGGTTTCTTGGAGTCACCACAGCAGAAAAACAACGCTTAATTAACCCCTGGATGTAAATTGCGCAAAAGAATTGAGCAGCCAAAAATGAAGTGGTATTTGTATTGTAAAAACGCTGTTTCTTTAAATGAATACAACAGGAACAGGCTTAGATAACCCTTGGATATTCAATGTGCTGTGAGCAGATAGCATTAAAATGTATATGCAGCTGTAGTGGACGCACACTGGACTTCAGATCCAATACCCCAAAAAATCAGAAATAGAACATTAAGTGAAGCAGTTTCTGAGACAAGCTGAGACACCCCACAAAAATCGCTGTATAAAAATCAGTTCTTCAGTAAGAGCTATCACAATCAGCCGCAGCAGCACCTTCCCTGATCAGTACAGTGAGAGGAGTGTGAGCTCCCAGCGTCACTCCCGGACTTATATAGTGCGGTGACGTCACAGAATCCCGCCGGTCTCTGATTGGCTTCATCTCTGCACATGTCATGCAGGCTATGCCCTTCTTCCTCCCAGAGTGCTTTGCCCCATGTAACGCCATGTGCTCGCAGCCATTTTATCAATGAAAAGCATACTTCGTTCACCCGAAGTACCCCAAAGATAGACTTCGTTCAGAACCGAAGTTTTCCTGAAATTCTAAACGAATTCCACTTCGTTAGAATCAATTCGCCCATCTCTAGTTGTTACGCACATGCCGATACAAAATATGGGTACTTTATTTATTTTTGCTCTTTTTTTGGGGCGGTTGACATTTGTCAAGGGGAAAAGGGCAGTGTATGTGTTTTAATTTTAAAATTTTTTGTGTTTGTATTTCACTTTAACATTTTTTTCACTTTAACATTTTTGTACTTTTCCCCATACGGAATTTGTATCAGAAATAATCAGATTGCTGTTACAAGGCAGGCAAGTACACAGTATACAAATGTGTAGTGGTCGCCATGACAACTGTCAGTCACCATGCCCATAATAAATTGCGGGCATGGTGACGTCACAGACTACCACGGGAAGTGACTTTCAGTTCCCGTGGCCGTGTGGCTGGAGATCGCTACCGCACTGTTATGCGGCAGCTGCCGGGAGCAGGCAGGAGGAGTTTACTCCTCCTGCATGCAGATTAATTATCGCAACCATGACAGGTTGCTACAATAAAGCATTAATCACCCGCGGTCGGCCACGGGTGATGCGGCATCAGGACAGCGGTAATATACCGCTGGTCCCATGTCGCGACCGTGCGAGGCTCGCCTGCACAATTGCCAGGACGTATGCATATGTCCATATGCGGGAACGCACTTCCCGCTAGAACGTATGGATAAGTCCAATGTCGGGAAGGGGTTAATGTAATTGTTCTCCCATCCTTATTTGACTCCAATCATATAACTCGTAAAAGTTTTGATTATAATAGAATTGTTGCTAAATACTTTTTTCTCTTTCTTTTCAGATTTCTTGCAACAGGGGAGAGTTTTGCATCGTTGAATCTCCAATTGCGGGTTGGTAAATCAACCATCTCCGGAATTGTGAGATCCACGTGCCTCGTGATCTGTCAGCACTTGCAGCCCATCTCAATGCCTAGTCCGACCCAGGAGATTTGGTTGCAGGTAGCAGCAGGCTTTCAGTCTGTGGCCAACTTCCCCAATTGCATAGGTGCCGTCGAAGGTAAGCATATACGTGTGCAACAGCCATCGCAATCAGGATCCATGTATTCCAATTATAAAAAATATTTTTCTGTGGTCCTGATGGCGGTGGCTGATGCACACTATAAGTTTGTTGCTATTGAAGTTGGCGCCTATGGAAGTATTGGGGACTCCCGGGCACTGCTAAACTCTGATTTTGGGAGGCAAGTGCTGCTAGATCAGGAGACTCTACCCCCACCCAAACCTCTTCCGGGAACCACGTATCACGTCCCCTTTGTCTTGATCGGGGATAAGGCTTTCCCGCTGATGACCAACCTGCTGCGCCCATACCCACAAAGGGGACTGGATGCTCAGAGGAGAGTTTTCAATATGAGGCTGAGCCGGGCACGAAGCTTCGTGGAGTGCACCTTTGGGATCATGAGTAATAAGTGGAGGATCTTCACCACTGCAATGCGGTTGGATGGAACCACAGTGGATGCAGTTATCAAAGCTGCTTGTGTTCTCCACAACTATGTTCAGGACTATGATAGTCCCGACATGGAAGTGGAGACACAAGCAGGCTTTGGTAACTCTCCGTACTCGTGGGGCCTTGGCTGTCCATCCAACCACGCTGCATTGGTGCGAGAAACCTTCACTGATTATTTCTTGTCCCCTGAAGATGCAGTGCCTTGGCAATTTTTACAGCCTCAGTGATTAACAGTTGTTCTCGGGAGTGATGGATCTTCTTATGTCCGCTCCAAGGGCTCCAGGGTCGAAGACTTGTGAATCCCCACTTGGCTCCTGCAGATGCCGATTACAAAGATGGAGAACTCTCCGGCTTCATACTCTACTCTGATCCCTTTGGATAACGGCCAACGTTCCAAAAATTTCGGACAATTTAAATTCTTTACTAAGGACAGGTGTTCTTTTCCGATGATGTGAGGTTTTGTTATTATTACCTTTCCACAAATACCATCAACTATGTGGCACCATCAAATAAACAATCTCCTGTCCTTTATATTGTGACTAGATTGCCTGTATTAAAATTAACTTTTAAAAACTCCATGGTGTGCTTGTATTTTTTTCATTTAAAAACCTTTTTTTGGGTAAATGGTTGCTTATTGTAAATTTTTATTTTTGTTTTATAAAAATATAAAAGTAATCGCAACCAGTGACCAAAAAAGGGACCATCAGCACAAGTTTGGGCTTCATGTATGAAAGCTGTATAGGTGAAATATTTTCTGTTCCTATAACAACCCATCAGTGCTGCCCTACAAATTCCTTTTGTTGCACAGTGCAAATAAAAGGGGAGCTCTGAATAGTTGGTATGGGTAACACCTCTACAGTTATCATACATACTTGTAGTAATTGTATTGGGTAATGATTAGTACATTTGTTTAATGTGCTGGTGTGGCATACTCGCACTTGAAGTGTCATGTTCCACATCTGCATGTTAGACACATGTATTAATCATTATTGATATAATTTTTTCCTGTCTGGTGTAAAATTCAGGTAATTGCAGTTGTGAAACTAAAAGTCCAATCCTTCTACTACACACGTACTAAATATACCTCTAGTGACTTACCTAAAAGGTGAAGTTAATAAAGAAGCTACAGTCATTATTATTAGTGTTGAGCGATTACGTTGACTATTGTCATTGGGTTGATGGTCGATGACGGCAATAACCAATAAAATATTCGATGGTCGATGATAGATTATCACCGATGACCATTAAAGTCTATGGGGGGGGCAACAACACCTTCATTCTTACACCCAAACAGGGCTGGAGAGCTGGAATTAAAATCCACAACAGTCAAATGGATACGTGCTACATCTTAGGAAACACACTTAGGTTATAAAAGCCACAGAAGAAAAAAGTCACACACCATTCACTATCCCTGTCTTGTACCACAGCATGACCCTTAAACCTGCATCACCCACAAATTAAAAAGTGCCAGAAGGCAGTTTGATTTGAACCATGATTTTACTTGAACTGGACATTGAATATCCCTGTCCTGGAACGCAGCATGAGCCCCAAACCTGCATGACCAAAGATTAAAAAGTGCCGGAAAAAGGAGTCTTTCAACCACCATTTTAGTTTCAACGGACATTGAATATACCTGTCCTGGGCCACAGCATGAGCCCCAAACCTGCATGACCCCAGATTAAAAAGTGCCGGAAAAAGGAGTCTTTCAACCACCATTTTAGTTGAACTGGACATTGACTATACCTGTCGTGGACCGCAGTATGACCATTAAACCTGTCTGACCCCCAAATTAAAAAGTGCCGGGAAAAGGAGTCTTTCAACCACCATTTTAGTTGAACTGGACATATACTGTCCCTGTCCTTGGTAGCGCTTGCCCCTCCGTATGAGTGCGGACCAATTGAGCTACACTTTGAAATACTGGTGGTTAACGCTCCTGTTACACCCAGGTGCCCTTATAATTGGCATTCTTTTTCTCATTTTACTCAACGTGCTGGAGGAAATGGTCTCTGTACTTTGTTCTCTGTCTGTGATCCATACTCCATGTCCTCAGAATAACCTACAAATGGTCAAGTTTTACTGTACCTCCCTTGTACAATTCAAAGGAATTTTTTTACCAGGGTTTTTGTACATGCAAGTTTTTTAGTAGTTTAATTATAGAAAACACATTTTTAAAATAGGATGGAATCCCACCATGTCTTTTGTTTCTCTTTTTTTAATTGTATTAAATGGGTTGTCTCAATACTGGGATTGATAGCTATGTTAAGCTTGACTGACCAAAAGTGAAAAAAAAACCCCTGTCTGAAATGTATACGGGATAATAAAAGGTATTTTTGGCACCTATCAATTCACCTGTGGTGACTACTAAATTGCTGTATTCAAATTTAACTACAAAGTAGCTCTATGAACAAAGCTTGACTGACCAAAAGTGAAAAAAAACACCTGTCTGAAATGTATACGGGATAATAAAAGGTATTTTTTGGCACCTATCAATTCACCTGTGGTGACTACTAATTGCTGTATTCAAATTTAACTACAAAGTAGCTCTATGAACAAAGCTTGACTGACCAAAAGTGAAAAAAACACCTGTCTGAAATGTATACGGGATAATAAAAGGTATTTTTTGGCACCTATCAATTCACCTGTGGTGACTACAAAATTGCTGTATTCACATTTAAGTGCAAGGTGCCTCAATGAACAAAGCTGTAGTGCGCCAAAGTGAAAAAACACGTATCTGAAATGTATTCGGATAATAAAAGGTATTTTTGGCACCTATCAACCTGTGCTGACTACAAAATTGCTGGATTCTAATTTAACTGCAAGGTGGCTATATCAACAAAGCTGGAATGGGCAAAATTACACCTATCTGAAATGTATACTGATAATAAAAGTGGAGTTTTGCACCTAACAAAGAGACCTGCAGTTACTAGAAAAGATGTGTATCCTAATATAAGTTCAGGCTGCCCAATATCCAGGAAATATTTCAATAGAAAACTGTTAATAATAAAGCTATTGCAGTGCAATGTCTACACTAAGTCTTGTCTGTGTTCGACCACGGGCCCATCCCCCCCCACCCCGCTCCCCTCCGTGACTTTACAGCGGTAGATGCTCCTTTAAAATTCTCTACCTAACTACATAAAATCTTCAAATCTCTGATCTAACTAAGTTGTAAGGATCACAGCTAACAGTAGAGCTTTCTCTGTGAAGAAATAGAATAATTTCACTGAGCTGTTTGGACACAGGCAGAGCGCACGTCCTACTGCTATGAGACGCTGACAGACACTGATCATGAACAGGAAGGGCTGTTCTATGTAAAACGAGGTCATGTGTTTTTTCCAGCCAATCGCAACCATACACATCCCAGTCATGACGTCGCACACACATCTCACCCTGCTCTATTCTGTAAGCTGATTTGCTGGCCGCCAAAATGACAGGAAGCGCCGAAAATGGCACGATATTAATAGATGATGCACAGATTTTAACCTAAATTATCGCATGATCTAAAAATTTCGATCAACATAAAAACTGTGCCGATTTCAACTTTGTCGATAATAATCGCTCAACACTAATTTTGTTTTTTACCTGTAGATTGTTTTTTTTAACAATTTGATTTTTGATGATGGGTTTACATAACTAGTTTTATAAAAAAAACATTTTCAAATATCAAATGATAAATCTAATATGAAAAACACACAGACACAATTCTATTCAGTAATTAAATGTAAAATAATTTACTTATTATAAAACATATAATTTTTTAAATAAAAATGTGATTGTAACAGAAATATAAAAACCTTTATGATTACACCCCCCCATTTTACAAACATATAACAAAGCCCATGCAAAAAAAAACAAAAAAAACAACAAATAAATTACCGGGCTTGAAAACTGGGGGGAGGGGGGTATTCTGGGGAGGGGACAGGATGGGATTGATCACCACCACTGCTGGGCGGTTGGTAGTGGTGATAGTGAAAGGGCCCAGCAGTGGTGAGGTGTTGGATGGGTCAGAGGGGCGGGTGGAATTAAAAAACCATAGGGGTCGGTACGTGATGCGTAAGCACCATGTGCTGGCGGTGGCGGCCGAGGGAGTCTGCAGTGAGTAAATGGAGGAGGCTCCTCCTTCAAACCACAGTACCACCGGAGGCAGGAAATTAAGTCCCCGATATCCGGCAGTGGTCGGCCGTCATAGAAGACTGCCGCCGTAACATTCATCATTGCCATACAATTTAGTTGGGCTACTGGATCTGGCAAATGGTGGCAGCCATCTGCCAGACCAGCAGCCCAATTGTCAAAACGGTCTTGGCTACTGACCGTCCGTATAAGGGTGAGCAGCTACTGATCTTCTGAAGTCTCTTCCCTTATATGGACGGTTCTTGTATGACGGCTGGTGGAAGTGCTGCGGGTAGGGGGAGGGGCGGGCCGAAATGAGGAGGTGGGAGGAATTGAAGGGCCAGCAATTGCAGCAGCCGATGTGGTGGCTGTTGCAGTTGGTGTTGGTGTTGTAGCTGCTGCTGACCCCTCAGACACAGACATCAGTTCTGTGTCAGAATGCCCCACCTCTGATGGCCCCGCCAGGTGACAACTCTCCCCCTCCGCTTGGTGGCTGGCGGCGCTGGTGTCTTCTGTTTTCTGCTGTCCCTCTTGTTCCAGAGAGGATTCCACCCTCTGCATGGTGTTACCAGACATGCTGTAGTGGAAAAAAGAAAAAATTAGTTTCCGCTTATTATTTTTCAATAAGTGCATAACAATGTTGCCTATAAATCTTTTCCATTATTTACCCACAAAATGAACGCATGCAGCCGCAAACCAGTGTCTTGTCTCTATAGGAACATATGCTTTTCTGATGCATCTCTGGGTCCATCTGAAAAGACCTATAGTCGTATCTAACAATGAGCTGTGAGTTTCTAAATGCCGGAAATGGGAAAAACGCAGCGGCGTTCACATGACTTATTGCCGCTGCGTCTTTGCTTCAAGCCTGTCGGGTCCGTCTTTCAGATGTGATTACAAAAATGACATGCAATTGTTAGATCGCATCTGAAATACGGACCCGGCCAACTCCTGTGAACGCCGCTGCGTGTTTGTCATTGCCGGCATAGATAAAGTCACTGCTAGTTGTTAGATGCTTTGAGATGGACCCAGAGACACATCTGAAAAGCAGATGTTCAAACGGACGCAGGATTTTCTTCACAGTAAAGGATTTAAAGCTGGCTATCGGATCATACTCAGAGAGTGTTGGTAAATGACTCCTACTCTGAGTGGTCCCCGGTTGTGAGTGGTGGTCGCAGGTCTCAGTATTGGGTCCTCTCTTATTTAATGTATTTATTAACGATATAGTGGAAGGGATCAATAGCACGGTTTAGATTTTTGCAGATGACACCAAACTATGTAGGGTAGTGCAATCAATGGAAGATGCTCATAAATTGCAAGCAGACGTGGACACACTCAGTGCTTGGGCATCCACTTGGCAAATGGGGTTCAATGTGGATAAATGTAAGGTTCTGCATCTGGGTAGAAATAATCTGCAGGCATCATACGTCCTAGGGGGAGAAAAACTTGGAGAATCGCTTGTTGAGAAAGGTCTGGGCATTCTTGTAAATCATAGACTACAGAACAGCATGCAATGTCAATCAGCTGCCTCTAGGGCAAGTAAGATATTGGCGTGTATTAAAAGAGGCCTGGACTCACGGGATCAGGATGTAATTCTACCGCTGTATAAAGCATTGGTGCAACCTCACTTAGAATATGCTGTTCAGTTCTGGGCTCCAGTTTATAAAAGAGATGTGATGGAGCTAGAAAGCGTGAAAAGATGAGCAACCAAACTTATAAGGAGAATGGAGCATCTTAGTTATGAGGAGAGGTTAGTAGAATTGAACTTATTTATTCTTGAGAAAAGATGGCTTCGGGGGGACATGATTAATTTATATAAATATATAAATGGTCCCTACAAAAAGTATGGGGAAAAATTATTTCAAGTGAAGTCTCCTCAAAAGACAAGGGGACATTCCCTTCAGCTAGAGAAAAAAGGATTCAATCTCCAGAGGAGAAAAGTGTTCTTCACTGTAAAAGAACTGTGAATCTGTGGAATAGCTGCCTGAGGAGCTGGTCACAGCAGGAACTGTAGACAGTATCAAGAAAGGCTTAGGTAACTACTTGAAACTAAAGAATATTAAAGCGTACGTAGCCATGTAAAATTCTGGATCTTGTCTGGTAGCAGCTCTGGGGTCAGAGATGGGGTCTCCCCTGGAGCAGATTGGTCATTGCCTTGTGGGATTCAGGGCATTCATCAGTGGGGAGGCTGGGCTTCAACTCATTGTCTAACTCCCTTAACTCATATTTTCCCCACCCTTGGTTGAATTTGATGGACACGTATTTTTTCTACCATACTAACTCTGTAACTATGGAAGGTAAAAATTAAAAGGCAGTCAAATATTAGGCCGTGTTCACACGGCTTAAAATTGGACATATTGTCAGCCCGTAGTTCGTGCAATTTTGGGGGAATTAATGAAATGCATCTCTTTCATTTTGACAATCCAGAGTTCGCATTGATAACTATGGATTACGTCTCCTGTCTCCGCTCGGAAAAATATGCCGAGCTGGGAGATAAGTAACATATTGATTACTAGCGCGAACACGCGCCACTAGAAATGAATGTATATGGGGCTGCGGGCTGCTGGCACCTCCACACAGCGGTAGCTCGTGGGAGCTCCCGCTTTTATGTTGTACTTGTGGTGTTTAATTACTCCCCGCATTTACACCATGTGAACATAGCCTTAGAAAGAAAATAAAATAGTTCAGACTTACGGACGGAGTTCTCTCTGTGGCAAGAGGAACAGCAGCATCTCTCCGTACGCAATGCTGGAGACTTCCCCCGGAGATGATCCACTCGGCGCCGCCTTCTGGTCTTTCTGCCACTTGAAAAAGCGGTCCCGCAGCGACTTCCACCTTGTACGAACATCATGTTCTGTTGAGGAAGGGTGGGAGGGGAGGGATTATTGCTCTTCTACACATTAAAAAATGTATGCTAATTTAAAAGTTATCTAAAATACACTTACCAATCGCCCACTGCTGATCAGCGACCAGCCCGTCCAATTCCGGATACAGCAAACGGCAGATGGATTTCCACTCACGTTCACGGAGAGGCCGGTTGCTGTACCCGGGTGCAGTTTTGTCCCACAGACAGGGACGGGCCTGCACCAATTAAAAAAAATTGTAATACAAATATTTGAATACACTATTTTTCCAACTTTAATAAAACTGCTTATTTTACCCTAAATAAGTATAGCCTTTTCCCAACTCATTACACGTAGGTGCTTGCATCGTTGCCGTTAGCAACCGTCTGGCACAGCCATCTACTGCAGCCAAAGTAAAAGTTTTTGCACCGTGTCAACGGTAAAAACACAGAGACCTTAGTTGACAAGGTGGAAAAAAACAGGCATTAAGCGAACACAGCAGATCGGCCATGCCATGTGACTGCTAACTGAAACGATGCAATCACACACCCCAGAATACATCACAATGTATTAAAACAGATATTTCCCAAACAGAAATTGAAATTAAATCTAAATTACATATTTAGCAGTACAGGTAGTGCATATATTTGAGTGCATTACACCATACTTGCCAACTTTTGAAAGTAAAAAAGCAGGAGACTTGAAGGTGCGGCGCGCTATGCGCGCCGTGACAAAAATCTGCATAACCCCGCCCCTCTTGATGGTGAGCCACACCCATTTGAAAAAGCCACACCTACACCACCTAACTGTGTTACGACTCTGGAAGAAAGCTGGGTTTCGGCGTCACCCAGCTTTCTTGGACTGTCGGTTAGCCTATTCAGCATCCAGGAGAGTTGGGAGATACCGCCAAACTGTGCCTACACCTAAACCATTACACTACAACCAATATTTCCACCATACAGTGATTATACAGTGGTACATACCATTGTACACAGGCTCTGCAGACACTTAAGTGACTACAGTGCAGTAACATGTAAGGACTCACCGGAGACGTCTCCTGTGACTGGAATTGTTATCTTTCCCTTTTCTTCTCCATCCTTTCCAGATGACTTTTTCCGACCACGACTCGTCCCTGCAAAATTTACCACACGAACGCCTTAGAATTCTATTTTTTTCAGCACTTCTCTACCTGGAGCCACCTCTGTACAAGCAACATGGGGAAGGTAAGGGGGTAAGGGGAAAGGGTTTTATGGGGGACAGGTGGAGGTAAAGGCCCAATGGGGTAAAATTTGGGGTAAAAAGGGGGTTATTGGGGTAATGGGGGGTTGGGTTGTATTTGTTTTTGGGAAACAAAGGATCATAAAAACAATTAAGGGGGATGGTAGGAAGAGGATACAGAGCAAAGCTTAAAAATATTTTTGGGGGGACACAGGACCTTTCCCCAGGAAATTTAAGCTACCTGCCCCTTTCACTCCCCAAAATCAAATTGTGCGGGTTTTAACCCATCCCCCTGAAACCCCAAAAGATCTTTTGGGGGAATATTTTTAAGGGAAAACAGGAGATGGATTTTGTACTGTAATTTTTTTTTTTTTTTTTTTTAAATTTTCGTATTTTTTTCCCTTTTTGGACAATGTCGACCATTGGAAAATGTTGGCCAACGTTGGATTGTTTCCCCTGTAAAAAATGGTGAAAGAGGGCGTTGTGGGGGAGTGTTCTTTTTAAAAAAAAATTTTTTTTTGTGAAACTTTGTGCCCTTTTTTTTTTTCCCTTTTTAAATTTCATTTTTAGTAATAAATGGTTATAAACAGCCCTCCCATTACTACGCCACTTGGTGTCAACCACAGAAAGTTTTTGGGGTCATCCCTAGCTACACTAACCCTGGTCACTCTTGCCCCCATACCTAAAGCACCAGGGGAAAACGGGGAAAAGGGCCGGGAAAACCGCCCAAAATGGCCCCTCTTATTAGGGTTTCCGCTTCGGGGGGGCCTTTTGGGGGTAATTTTTTATAAATAAAAAGGGGGAAAAACTGTGTTAATGGACCACCCCCATTCGGGAATTTTTCAGGGCGCACTTTTTTGGTTTTTCCCTTTGGGCTGGTTAAAAAAAGGGAGAGGGTCTTTTTTTTTTTTTTTTTTAAAAAATTTTTTTTTATTTATCGAAAAATCTCAGTGGATCCCTTTGCAGATTCTCTTTAAAAAATAATTTTTCAAAAAAAAAACCCACGTGGGGCCCCCCCAATTTCCATAACCAGCCGGGTAAAACCGACAGGGGCACCCCTGTTTAATATCAGAAGGAAAACCTTTGATACTGGAAACTTTCCCATTCAAAAAAAAACCCAGCCTGCACCCCTCCAGAACAACCATCAAAATTAGAGGGCCCCACTTCGGAGGGTTTTTTGGTTTCTTCCCAGTACCCCTGGTGTGTTGGGAAACTGGGGAAAAATGACACGGGGTTAGTGCCCAGCCAAAGGCAACAAAAAACACGGGGGGGCCCTACACCAACCCGCCGATATTTAACGAAGAGGCATCTGTCAATACCCCCAAAAAAACGAGATGGAATTGTTGGAATAAAAACACAAAAAAAAATTGGCACCAAAAAAAACTTTTTTTTAAATAAACATTTCCCGACCCACCCCGTTTTAAACCCAAATTTTTTTTTGAAAAAAATGGGACCCAAAGGGTGTTTTCCAAAACCCTAGTCCACGGAACCCAACGTACCCCAAATTTTGGAAACCCTGCAAATAAACAAACTTTGCACTCATCCCACAAGGCTAGATACCCTATTCACATCCAAGAAAGCGGGGTGACACCCATCCCCCCACGGGTAAAAATCCACCTTCCCAAAGATAGGAAAACGGGGTCCCAAACCTTTTGGGGGATGGAGGGGTCACCCAGTTTTCCTGGAGGCTAAATTTAAGGCATTGCCATAGGCAATCCCCAAAGGTTTTTTTCCCCTTGCGGCCTGTCTCCTGCCCTCGCAGCCCCCAAAAGAAAACCCGGGAAAGGGAAAGGAAAAAGGGGAAACCAGAGGGCAACTTCTACCCCTTTGGGGCCTGTCCCCCTGCCCTTTAAAGACCCCAAAAATTTCAAGGGCCAGAAGACAGAGAAAGGGGACAAAAAATAAGGGGGCAACTCCAAACCCCCTTTCCCCCCCCAAAACACACCCCCCTCCCACACACACACATACCCCTCCCCGAGAGACTCAAACACACACCCCCGTCGCACGCGCACTGAAATGCACACCCCAAAACCCCCTCGCCCCTGAAATGCACACACACACCCCCCCCGAAACTGAAATGCACACACACACACCCCTCGCACTGAAATGCCCCGAAACACACCCCCCCGAAATTTAAAAATGCCAACCAAAACACCCCTCGCACTGAAATGCACGCACACACCCCTCGCCCCGAAAGGGCCACGGCACACACCCCCCGCACTAAAAATTTCCCACCACTCCCCCCTTTCCACTAAAATAGAACGACACCCCCTCGCACTAAAATCACCCACACCCCCTCCACTAAAATGCACCAAACCCCCTCGAAAACTGAAATACACGCACACCCCCCTCGCACTGAAATACACGCACACCCCCCCTCGCCTGAAATAAAACGCCACACCCCCCTCGCACGAAATACACGAAACACCCCCCTCGCCCCTGAAATCACGCACACACCCCCCCCGGCCCCCCCCCCCCCACTGAAATCACGACCCCCCCCGCACAAATTTGCCCACACCCCCCCCCCTCGCACTAAAATAACACGAAAAACCCCCCTCCACTAAAATCACCACCAAACCCCCCCCTAAAATCCCCAAAACACACCCCCCCACTAAAAAGGCACCACACACCCCCCCACTAAAAACACAACACCCCCTCGCACCCACACTAAAATACACACACCCCTCGCACTGAAATGCACACACACACCCCTCGCACTGAAATGCACACACACACCCCTCGCACTGAAATGCACACACACACCCCTCCCCATGAAATGCCCCACACACCCCCCCGCCCCCCTGAAATGACACACAAAACACCCCCCCGCCCCTAAAATACACACACCCCCCCCCTAAAATACACAAACCCCCGCACTAAAATACAAAACCACAAAACCCCTTTCGCCTGAAATAAAAAACGAAACACACCCCCGCACTAAATCCCACCACCCCCCTCACACTGAAATACCCGCACACACCCCCGCACAAAAATTACACCACACACCCCTCGAAACGAAAAACCCCACACACCCCTCGCACCCCCCACAAAAATACACCACCACCCCCCCCCCGCACTGAAATAAAACGAAACACACCCCTCGCACCCGCACTGAAATACACCCCACACCCCCTCCCCCCCCGCACTGAAATACACGCACAAAACCCCACGAACCCCACTAAAATAAAACCACCCCCCCCCTGGGCACCCCCCACAAAAAATACAACCACAACACCCCCTCCAGCCCACAAAAAAACACACCCCCCCCCTTTCGCACCCCACAAAAATACCCCACCCCCCCCCCCGCCCCCGAAAACTAAAATACACAAAAAACCCCCCTTTCCACCCCACAAAAAAACAAAACACCCCTCGCACCCACCGAAAACACACACCCCTCCCCCCACTAAAATACCCCCAAAACCCCCTCGAACCCAAAACTAAAATACACACCCCCCTCGCACCCACACAAAAATACACAAAACCCCCCCCCCACCCACCCAAAATTAAAAACACACCCCTCGCCCCACACAAAAATACACACACCCCCCTCCACCCCCACAAAAATACACCACACCACCCCCCGGGACCCACACTAAAATACACAAAAAAACCCCCCAACCCCCCACAACCTCGCCCCCAAACACAAAAAATACACACACCCCGAAGACACACCTGGGCCCCCACACACCCCCTAAAAAAAACACATACCGCGCACCCACCTAAAAAAACACACACACACACACCTCGCACCCACACCCATGCCACCGCACACACATTGAAGCATGCACACCCATGCCCCCGTACACACACTGAAGCATGCACACCCCTCCCCTGCGCACACACTGAAACATGCACACCCCTCCCCCCGCACACACACTGAAACATGCACACCCATGCCCCCGTACACACACTGAAGCATGCACACCCATGCCCCCGTACACACACAAACCCTGCACACCCTCCCCCTACACCCCTAAAACCCGCACCCCCCATGCCCCCGTACACACACGGGAAGCATGAACCCCCCAGGGCCCCCGTACCACACTGAAGCATGCACCCCCCCATCCCCCCCTCCCACACGGAACATGCACACCCAGCCCCCCAAACGCACACTAAAAGCATGCAAAACCCCAAGCCCCCGTACCACACTAAAGCAGGGCAAAACCCCGGGGGCCCCCCAAACACACACTGAAGCATGCACACCCATCCCCCAAAACACAAAACTGAACATGCACACCCCTCCCCGGGCCCCACACCCCCCCTCCCCTCCACCCCCAAAATAAAACATGCAAAACCCCCCCCCCTTGCACAAAACACCCCCGAAGCATCCCACCCCCCCTTTCCCCCCTGCACCCCACCCCCCTTTCCCCGCACACACCCACTGAAGCATGCAAAACCCCACCCCTGCACCACACACGAAGCATCAAAACCCCCCCTCCCCGCACACCCACACAAGCATGCAAAACCCAGGGCCCCCGCACACACACCCCTGAAGCATGCACACCCTTTCCCCCCGCACACACACACTAAACATCAAACCCTTCCCCCCCGCACCCCACACCCCTAAAGAAATCAACCCATGCCCCCGGCACACACCACAACTGAAAACCCCCCCAAAATAAAACCCAACCCCATGCCCTCACACACACCCCTCCCCTCCCACCCCCCCATGCCCCCGCACACACACTGAAGCATGCACACCCCTCCCCTGCACACACACCCCTCCCCTGCACACACACCCTCCCCTGCACACACACCCCCCGGGGGGCACAAAAACCCCCCCTTCCCCCTGCACACCCCCCCCCCCCCGCACACCCCCCCCTTTCCCCTGCACACACACTAAAGCATGCAAAACCCCATCCCTCTCACCACACCACCTTCTTGCTGCTTTCCCATTCGGGGAGGGGCGGAGCCTCGGGGGTCCCACTAAGCCCCCCCCTTTTCCCCCAGTAGGGGCTGGGGCCCCTCCCCTCTAAAGGGCGGGTTTTTCCTATGAAGCAAACCACGCATTCCCGGGCCGCGGGGGGCTTCAGGAGCACCGGAGACCTCCCCTTATGCCCCCTTACCCATAAAACCTTCCAGCGGGCTCTTCACAGCGTGAGGTTGAACAACTGAAGGGGGGAAAAAAGGGGGGTTGGGGCGGGAAAAAAACACCCCTCATTAGCGGGTGCCCCGCCAAAAACGGGGGGTTGGCAACTATCACACACGGGGTGCTTGCACTTCCCCGTTAGCAACCTTCTGGCACCCATCTCCTGCAGCCCAAGTAAAAGTTTTTGCAAACCGTGTCAACGAAAAAAACCACGGGAACCCCCTTTAAATTGGGCAAAGTGAAAAAACCTTGGGCTTTAAAGGGCAACACAGCAATCAGCAACCCCAAATAGGGGCTGCAAAGTGAAACATGCAATCACAAAACAAAAAAACACCTTTGAAAAAAAATGAATTTTAATATGACATAACTTTTACAAAAATGGTAATAAACCTGGGATATCAGGGCCCTCCCCTTTTCCCATCCTCCCGGAGCTGGAAATTTTTTGGGGCATCGTACCCCCCCATTTGCACACTGAAAACCCTGAAAAGTTTTTTAAAAAGCCTACCCATATGGGGGTTTTGGGCTTTTGAAATATAAATCAAAAAAACACAATATTCAAATTTTGAAGAACAACCCAAAAAACCCGCGCAAAAAACCCCCGCACCAAAAACCGCCCCCAAAACCCCGGGTGCCAAAAACCCAAAGGCGGGTTTTGGACGGGTTTTGAAGCTTTCCATTGATTCCTATGGGGTTTTGTCGCGTTGAAGACGCTTCAAGAATTGACAAGACACTTCTCTGACAAACGCGCGGAAAGGGCGCGGCAAGAACTACAACGCGGTTCTACATTGGAATCAATTAAATCAACTGGGGGCGTTTGGGAAGCGATTTGGACGAGGTTTTGGGCGAGGAACCGCGCCGAAAACCGCGTCAAAAACCTCGTCCAAATCCGTCTTGTGAACATGCCCTTAGAGTTCTAGAGGCATTCGACACACCATTTTAATAGTGTTCAGTGCCTTTCTGCACTTTTGACGGTAATCCAATCAGTGCAGAGCACAGAGAAGTGTCAAAAATGTCATGGCTGAGGTGTGGGCTCTTAGTTGCTGCTAAAATCACATGACCATATTATATATATTTCAATTGTACTGCCTTGTGAGCCATTTTCAGCTCACTCTCTGTACTGTATAGACTGCTCTCTGTCTGCTTGCTTGCATGCAGGCACAAGATTTGCTGATTAGTGACAACAAAAGTTGATATTTAGATTAGTTGG
The DNA here is from genome assembly GCA_025379985.1 of Phyllomedusa bahiana. NCBI lineage: Eukaryota > Metazoa > Chordata > Amphibia > Anura > Hylidae > Phyllomedusa > Phyllomedusa bahiana. Next base: position 18,584 of record JAODAL010010980.1, on the reverse strand, counting down.
GTAGTTAGTTAGGGGGGTGTGCAACAAGCTTAGGGAATCATAGACAACAAAAGTAAGGGAGAATGTTATTGATGAGAGCATATTTGCCACACCCAGAAGCTGTTATATTGTTATATTTGTGGTTGGTTGGTGAAAATTATTCTGAGTACAGAAAAGTTCCTTTTTGCAGTTTTGGGGGTTCAGTAATTGTATAACACACCGTTTCCAAATCTCCTATACTAAATATGTGAAATTGTGGTTGGTTGCTGAAAATTATTCAGTAATTGTATAACACACCGTTATACTGTTGAACATGGTGAGAACTAGAGGTGTTAAGCGTGCACATCGTCAGTCTCAGGACTGTCAGGCCTGTCTTCGTTTGCTCGGTTCCCTGTGTGTCTCATTACTGAACAGTGTCACCAATATGTTCTTGAGTGGTTATCAGACCCTGTATCCAGCGGTTTTACCTCCTCTTCCTCTCAGTCACGGCCACATATGTCATCATCATGATCAGTCCAACCTGAAGCAAACTCAGGCCGAATGTCACAACCCAATGCACATATAACTCCAAATAATCAATATTCTCAAGAGCTCTTTGATGACAATGCGGTTGGGGTCAGAAGGCATTTCAAAAGATCAAGAGTCCAAAGAGGATTATTTTGTCTGCTCGGTTACCCAATCATGGAGGAGAAGGAAGCTGGTCCGTCGGCAGAAATACCGGGCGGTCAGCAAAGCCTTGCAGTGCCTTTGGCTTCTAACCTGCACCTTGAGGATGTAAACTGTCAGAAAGAGGAATTCACCTGTGATGATGATGACATTCAGGATCCAAGGTGGTATTTTGAGCAGCAGCTGACGAGCGCATCATTAATGGCAGAGGAGGATAATGGGGTAGTGTCAGTGCGGTCCCGGCCTCAGAAAGGGAGAGGGCAGTCGCACAGGTCCGCTGACATTACTTCGCCAGCCATGGTCAGTGGTGGCTGTGGGAACACCGGTACTAGGTTTTCACAGTCGAAGAGGTCATTGATTTGTGAAGCATAGCCTTTTTCGATCAAACCTCAGATTCGTTGACGTCATATGCCGGATTTGTCGTCAACGCATCAGAAGAGGAAAGAATGAAAAGAGTTTAAGCACCACAAGCATGAACAGACACATGCATGTAAAGCATGAATTGCTGTGGAATAGTCGCTTGGAGAAAAAAGGCCACACAGGTCCTAGACATCCAACCACTGTGACATCTTCACCTCCTCCTCCTCTGCCACTTCCAAGCCCAAGCGGTCCTCTGCTGCCGATGTGCCGGAGCAGCATGAGCAAGCACCATCCCCAGTCCCAGATAGTGTCAGCCAATTCCCAACACCATTAACACAGTCTACATCTTCCCCTTCCACCAGTGTGACCTGCACGCCATACAGCAGCCAGCCTTTAGTTTACAAGGTGTGGAACCATAAGAAACGCTTTCACCTCAACCATTCTAAAGCCTGAATGTCAGCATTGCCAGGCTGTTGACCTTGGAAATGTTGCCTTTCCACCTGGTGGACAAAGATGGGTTTAGCCAAGTCATGCCCCTGGCATGCCCCCAATATCAGATGCCGAGCAGGCGTTTCTTCGCAAGAAAAGCTGTCCCTGCCTTGGCCCACCATGTTGCAGAAAAGATCTCCAGCACGTTGGCTGCATCTGTGTCCACCTCACTACAGACACATGGACTAGTAAGCACAGTCAAGGGCATTATATCTCACTGACTGCTCACTAGGGGAAGTTGGTGGATGACAGTGCCTCTGGTGATGGGTCTCGGCCGACACTCTTCAACACTGCTGGGATGGTGCAGAGTCGAGATCTCCAACCTCGCCAGGTAGCAACACGTGCCAAGAGAAACCAGGCCATTCTCAAATTAATTTGTCTTGGAGACTGGGTGCTAAGAACCTGGCGCCAAGCAAGGTGGTGTGCGACAACAGGAGCAATCTCCTTGCTGCACTTAAAATCGGTAGACTTACGCATATCCCTTGCCTGGCACACATCATGAACCTGGTTGTGCAGAAATTTCTCAAGTGCTACCTGGGTCTTGACTGTCTGCTGAGGGAGGCTCGAGGTCTTAGCTCACACTTCCGGCATTCGCACTCTGCTTCGGCAGGACTGGCAGCGCTGCAGCGTCAACTGTCTGATATGTGATGCGGCAATTCCATCCTCCACATACTCCAGCGATTGTGGCAGCAGCGTAATGCCAATATGCAGTATGAAATGTCGCATGGCCTCACTAGCAGTGGTGCGGACCTCGGGGTATTGACCCATAGTGAGTAGAGACAAGTGAAGAATCTCTGCACCATCCTTGGCAGTTTTGAAGAGACCAATAAAATGGTCAGTCAGGACGATGCCCTTTGTCAGCATCTGGTTATATTTTTACTGGAACAAGCGTTAGACACTCTGCACCAGAAAGTCCCAGTAGTGATGATGGAGGAGGTGGAGGCAGACACAGAGCCTTACTCACCAGAGGATGTAGAAGGCCTGACTGTTTCGCAATTGTATAGGTCTTATTTAGGTGGTGGTTCTAGGTCGAGAGCAGGTGCAGGATGGCAGTTCAGCTCACAGAGTAGAGCTAATGAGGCTAGCCAGGGCTCTGGTGATGGTGATGGTAAGGATGAGGAAGTTGAGGAAGATGAGGAGGCAAGGGTGGACACCACCAGTACTGATTACCCTTTAGTGGTAAGAGGTCGACACAGATTACAGGAGGGGGAGGAGGAGGATTAAGAGGAGGAATATCCCGTTAGTGCCCCTCGAGTCCTTGGATACTACATTAGCTGCAACATGATCCACGCATCAAGGCAATAAAAATGAACAGCAATTACTAGGTGACCACCCTCCTTGATCCATGTTACAAGACAAAAGTGAGCAATTTCCTTACATCCACAGAAATTGACAGTAGAATGCAGAATTTTGAGACAGTGCTCACTGACCAACTCGAGACATCTTTTGCGTCTTCTTCACATGGCAGCAGTACAATGGCAAATAGCCGCAGCAGGCAGTGTGGCAGAACCCTACTGGGTGACATTTGGCAATCGATTTTTACCACTTCACCAAGACCTGCAAGGCAAGGCAGCATTCAGACAAACAGAAACCGCCTTAAGACCATGGTCCATGACCACCTGCGGCTCAACATCAATATTTTTGGACTTAGTCTGGACCCATTCAACTTATGGGTGTCCATACTTGATGAATGGCCTGAGCTTGCTGGACACGCCATAGAAGTTTTATCCTGCCCAGCAGCCAGCGTTATCTCAGAACACACATTCAGGACAGCTGGCAGGGTGATAACTGACAAATATATCCGTCTTTCCCCGGACACCTCATACTCCTCCTCCTTGTAGCCCTCCAAATGTTTATTTTTTAAATTTCTCCACTTGTACTACCACCAAATGTACTAAGTCCTGTTATCCTGAATCTCGATGTTCTCCATTGGCATGTTCTCGCTGCCACCAATGGTACTGCTGCCTAATCTTGTCGAACTGGAACCTCCATGTTCCCCACTGCCATGTTCTCTCTACCAGCAATGGTACTGCTGCCTAATCTTGTCGAGCCGGAACCTCCATGTTCCCTACTGCCATGTTCTCGCTACCAGCAATGGTAATGCCGCCTAACCTTGTCGAACTGGAACCTCCATGTTCCCCAGTGCCATGTATTCGCTGCCAGCAATGGTAATGCTGCCTAATCATGTCGAACTGGAACCTCCATGTTCCCCACTGCCATGTTCTCGCTGGCATCAATGGTACTGCTGCCTAATCTTTTCAATCCGGAACTTCGCTGTTCCCCATTGCCTAATCTTGTCGAACTGGAACCTCTATGCTCCCCATTGGCATGTTCTCACTGCCACCGATGGTACTGCCGTCTAATCTAGTCCATTGCACCTCCTATAGCTACGCCCTTGCTTGCAAGCTGTCCTCATCTTTCAGTTAGCCATTGAAAGGAATGAAGTATTTTAGCCTCAATCTTTTTCTGTCACTATTATAGCCAAATTTTCTTCACTAAGTTGTTCCACATATCCAGTTTACTGTTATGGATGGTACTTACAGTTTCTCCTCCTCTATATAGGTATAAAAATTAACCTGAACATCATCTCCCATTGACTTCAATGGGGTTCGAGCTGAACCTCAAACCGAACACCACTAACGTTCGAAGTTCGACTCAAAATTTTACTGTTCGCTCATCTCTACCTAGCACACTACGGCATGGTTCACACGGCTTTTTGCCGACGTAATTGCAGGGACGGATTTCGCCCCGCAATTACGCCGGCAACCGTGCAGCGGGGGCGGGGCAGGGGGCCGGCAGCTCGCCGGCCCCATAGACATCCATTGTTCACGGCGCGTACACGCCGTAAATAATGTGCATGTCACTTTCTCCCCCCTCGGCGGATTCGCAGAGCGGGGAGAGGAGAAGGAATCCATAGTTCTCTATGAGAACTGTGGATTACCATAATGACTGGGGCGGATTCCAGCCGTACTTCAGCGCAAATCCGGCGCGCAGTACGGCTGGAATCAGTCTCAGAATAAGCCGTATGAACGGCCCCTACAAGTGCACGGCACAAAATACTGACATTCAATACTCCCCAACATTATAGGACCAGATTGCATCTTGCAAAAAGTATCAAATATGAGGTACTAGTTGATATTTTGGATAAATTATGCGAGCTTGCAACCTGTACCAAGGCTTTTCATCATATAGTGAGTCTTTACACCACTGGTCCCCAAACTACGGGGACTGCCATCCGCCGCCGCTGCCGATCGTTGACATGTAGCAAGGCACCGGCGGTGGTGCAGTCCTCCGAGTCACTGGTGCGATCGCTATAAGCTGGCCCCTGCCGTCGCGCTGTTCGTGATGCCTCACATCACCCGTCACCACCCACGGCACCTCCCATCGTATGGGAGGTGCCGTGGGCGGTGACGGGTGATGTGAGCCATCGTGAGCAGAACAATAGCAGGGGCCAGCTTCGGGGGGGGGGGGGGGTCCGTCCTCAGCATTCCCACCACCGCAGAGAAGCCACGAGAGGCAGGGCAGGAGCCATGGAGTGCCAGGGCCGAAGCCGCCCACGCCACCAGACTCAGGGCCGGAGCCCCCCCCCCTCTCCTCCAGACTCAGGGCAGGAGGCCCCCCCCCCTCTCCTTCCAGACTCGGGGCAGGAGCCCCCCCCCTCTCCACCAGACGCGGGGCAGGAGCCCCCCCCTCTCCTCCAGACTCAGGGCAGGAGCCCCCCCTCTCCTCCAACTCAGGGCAGGACCCCCCCCCCTCTCCACCAGACGCAGGGCAGGAGCCCCCCACCCTCTCTCCTCCGGGACTCAGGGCAGGACCCCCCCCCTTTTCCTCCAGACTCAGGGCAGGAGCCCCCCCCCTCTCCTCCACAGATCTCAGGGCAGGAGTCCCCCCCGCCCCCTCTCCTCCCGCCTCAGGGCAGGTGCCCCCCCCCCCCTCGCCTCCAGACTCCGGGCCGGAGCCCCCCCCCCCTCTCCTCCAGACTCAGGGCAGGAGCCCCCCCCCTCCCCTTTTCCAGAGTCAGGGCAGAGCCCCCCCCTCTCCTCCAGACTCAGGGGGAGGAGCCACCCCCCTCTCCCCCAGACTCAAGGGCAGGAGCCCCCCCCCCTCTCCTCCAGACTCAGGGCAGAAGCCTCCCCTCTCCTCTGAGAACCAGGGCAGAAGCCTCCCTCCGAGACCCAGGGCAGGAACCCCCCTCTCCTCCAGACTCAGGGCAGGAGCCCCCACTTCACCCCAACCTCCGAGTCAGGAGAGGAGCCTTGAGACAGGAGCCAACTTGTCGGACAGAGGTGACCACATTTTTAGAAGCCCTATAGTTATTATGGATTGTAATGTGCTTGCCCAGTCCCTGTTTCTTGCTTAGCTTTTCAGGTGTCTGGGAAAGCTGCGTGAAGACGTTAGTAGAGCTCCCAATGTCGGACACATTTGTTATAGATTCCACAGTTTTCCCAGGTGATAAGTTTGTCCAGTTTGGTGGTGATCTATTCCTGGCACCCATCCCTGATTATTGCTAAGTAGACTTGTCATCTGGGATAGCTGGAATCTATAACAAATGTCGTCAGCAATGGGAATTCTACAAATGTTGTCCTGGTGAGTGACCAGCAATGCTGCATATACCGATACAAATCCCCTATGAGGAAAAGTGAAAAAAGTGAAAAAAGTAAAAAAAAAGTGAAACACATAAAATAAACACATACACTGCTCTTTTCCCCTTTACAAACACCCATCACCCGAAAAAAGATCCAAAAATAAAGCAAGCATATTTGGTATTGCCACGTATGTAACAACCTGCCCTATAAATCTGTCATGTTATTTAACCTGCACGGTGAACGCCGTAAAAAAAAGTCAGAATTGTGAATTTTGTTCATCCCTCAGCATGTAAAATGGAATTAAAAGCGATCAAAAAGCCATATAAATGCCAAGTGACACCAAGTAAGGCTATGTTCACACGGCTTAACTGCGGGGCGTAATTCCGCCCCGCAATTACGCCGTGTGGCCGGGGGCGGGGCGGGAGAGCGAGCGGGAGGCCGGCACTTCGCCGGCCCATAGACAGTCATTGCTAGCGGCGCGTATACACCGCTAGAAAGTGACCCGTCAATTATCTCCCCCCTCGGCGTATTCACCGAGCAGGGAGAGGAGACGTAATGCATAGTTCTCTATGAGAACTGTGCATTACCGTAGTTACTGGGACGGATTCAGCCCGTAATTGGCGCACTTCGGCGCGTAATTACGGACTGAATTACATCCCAGAATAAGCCGTGTGAACATGGCCTAAAACGTCAGTTCATCTTGCAAAAAAAGTCCTTACACAGCTCTGTATACAGAAAAATATAAAAGTTATGGCTATGAGAAGACAGCGATGCATAAATAATGTTTTACACAATAAAAACTTTCTTATTTTAAAAAAAGTGCTTCAACATGAAAAACTATACAAATTGGGTAACTCCATAATCGTATCGACCCACAAAGTAAAAAAAAAAATTTAAACTATATTCCGGCCCTCCAATGGTCTGAGGGACCGTGAACTGGCCCTCGGTTTAAAAAGTTTGAGGACCCCTGCTCTACACTAACTTCACAAACAGTACACAATAAAAAGTGATACAATGACAGAAAAAGACAATAATATTTACTGCTACAAAGATGGTAAGGCTAGGTCTACATGGCATTGGACAAAAAAAAACACTGAGTTTTTTGTCCACTGCATGTCAAACACGGCTCAAAAATGAGTTTTTTGGTGCGCTTTGCGCATTTTTTGCGTATTTTTTTCTAGCAGAAATCCACAGCAATTATAATATTGTGCATTTCTGCAAAAAAACACACCAAAAACTGTCTGACGGTTTACATAGACTTCAGTAGGAGTTTTTCTGCCCTGCTTTGTCGTTTTTTGCAACATGTTTCAAAAAGCGACCAGGAAAAAAACTCTCTTTAGAGAATAGAGAAAATTTTTACTATTAAGGGCCGTTCACACGGCTTATTTCAGCACGGATTGGCGCCGTACTGTGCGCCGGATTTGCGCTGCAGTACGGCGCCAATCCGTCGCAGTAATTACGGTAATCCACAGTTCTCATAGAGAACAGTGGATTCCGTCGCTCCTTCTAGCTCGGCGAATCCGCCGGGCGGGGAGAAAGTGACCTGCACATTATCCAGGCGCAATACGCGCCGTGGATAATGGAAGTCTATGGGGCCGGCGGGCCGTGCCCCCGCCCCTTATTCAAGCCGGAATTGCGAGCGCTATTCCGTCTTGAATAAGCCGTGTGAACACGGCCTTAAAGTCTTTGGGATCTGTTTTCAGTAGTTTTTTTCAGCAGTTTCAGAAAACATAAAACGCTGAAAAAAACAACCGAAAATGTGTGCAGTGAAGACATAGCCTAAGAATGTCTGACCTGCTTCTTCAGCACTAAGTATGACCTTTTTCTGTGATATACAGTGCTAAGTAAAAGGGTAACAATCTTTTAAACCTTTGAATTTCAGCTTCTATAGCTTACCATTAACTACAGCCTTGAATTTCAGACTACCAATTTATAGATAATCATCTTGACTATCTCATGCAGAAAATTGACTTGCAGCTATTTAACAAATCTTAGTTATGCAGATTTTTGTCATGTAACTGCATTGTTTTTTTTTTGCTCCTAAAAATCTGAAATTACATTTTTATTATTTTGTTAGTATTTTGTGAATCCACCTTTGGCTTTCAACAGTGCCTGAATCCTTCTGGGCTCTCAATAATATTCAAGAATGTCTAGACCAAAATCTGATCCCATGTCTCTTCTACAATGTTGGTGCATACTCGTCAACTCACATGGGTATGAATACAGTTTTTTCTTCAACTCTACCCACAAGTGTTCGATTGGGTTGCAGTCTGAGGACTGTGGAGGCCAAAACAGCAACTCTGCTTCATTATCGCTGGACCATTTCTTCGCCAAACATATGCTTCAGGTCGTTGTCCTGCTGGAACACTATGTCGTCCTTTCATTCCCATAGTACTCGAGCGTATGAAGTAACTCCTCTTGGAGGATACTCAGTAATGGATTAGCAGTGAGACCCTCATCGATCCTGGTCAAGTATCCAATGCCGGTTCATACATTCTGGCACATTCTACACTACCTTAAAGCTATTTAAAACTGGGCTGTTAGCGCCAATGTTCATACATGTCGCCCTATGACACAATTGGAGTGAATTCTGATTGGTCCCTATAGTGGTCCAATAACCAGTGTCTTGAGAAAAAATTGGCCTAGTTTGATGAAGGTCTGTCTTGAATTTGTAACTCCCCCCTTTATGTCATATAGACATGGGTAACATTTATCAAAGGAGTTGCACCAGAATTCTGCCATACATGCTTTACACATTTTTTTTATCCATTTTACACAGTTTATAGACATTTCTGTGTGTGGTCTCCGTAAAGGCGTGTGGTTTCGTGGAAGAAGGCATGGCTTATCATGTGACACCGACTGCCAAAAAATGCACGAAAATGTAAAAGGTAAAAGCTGTAAAGTTAAACTAGACAGTTCTAACATTTGTCAGATTTATCAACACTATAATAAATGCGGTACACTGTAAGTCTGTCTAGTCTTAAACTGTCTAAGGCTAAGTCCACACGGTAGAGGACAAAATACTTGTTGGATTATAATCAGAATCTGACCAGTATTTTACACTTGGTTTTAGTTTTTTTACCTGTTCTGTTTTTTGCAGCGGTTTTCGGATGTCTTTCACTTTAACAGAACTATGATCGGTCATTTTCAAGTGAAATACGGCAGATTATAGAACGTTACTAGTTTTTTTTAACAGGTTTTTGGAAAATCAGACCTATAAACATTCGAGCCATGTAGACTAAAGCGCAGATTTTCTATTGAGGTCTAGGAGGATGATTTACAATCGGATTTTAGCAGATTCTAAATACCGAATCCCCTTAAATATCCAAAATCCCTGTCGTGTAGACGTAGCCTAAGAGTACTAATAAATTTGCCCCAATGTTGTTGTACTAAAAAAATCTGGCATAGGGACTGGAATATGTTTTTGAGTGAACCTATAATAGGCAATTTTCCCTGTATGAATTGTTCCGGTTATAACAGGATGAAAGGAGATACTTTTATGCATCCATACACTGGAAAGGCTTTTCATATTAACCTTTCAACCGTCTTCGTGCGGTAAGGAACTATGTAGCGGGCTTACTCAGTAATCCCACTAAATAGGAGGGTGGTGTCAGCTGACACTTGCCGCTAACAGCAGGGAATGGAGCCGGCTCCAATTCCTGCTGTTTAACCCTTTAGGCCGTGTTCAGACGGCTTATTCAAGCCGTAATTACGAGCCGGATTGTGCTCGCAATTCCGGCTTGAATAAGGGGTGGGTACGGGGGGGGGGGCGCGGCCCGCCGGCCCCATAGACTTGCAGTAGCCATGGCACGTATTGCGCCTGGATAATGTGCAAGTGACTTTCTCCCCGCCCGGCGGATTCGCCGAGCGGTGAGGAGCGACGGGAAACCACTGTTCTCTATGAAAACTGTGGATTACCGTAATTACTGCGACGGATTGGAGCCGTACTGCAGCGCAAATCCGGCACGCAGTACGCTGCCAATCCGCGGCGAAATAAGCCGTGTGAACGGCCCCTTAGACGTCACAGCAATTGCAGACGTGGTATGAAACAATGCAGAAAATTGATCTGGGGAAAGCCCCCGCTTGGGGTTTTAACACTTGTTGAGGGGATTTTTTTGGGTCAAACGACGGGGGAAAAAGCCTTTATCGGCCCCTTTCTATAAGGTTTTTCGATAGTGGCAGTCAATTATGAGCAAATGCCTTAAATCTTTGGGAGAGCAAAAAACACCTTTTCTTTCACCCAAACAGGGGGGAAAGAAGCGGGAAATTTAACACCACAACAGTCAAATGGATACCTGCAACATCTTGGGGGCAAACCTTGGTATAAAAAGCCCAGAAAAAAAGTCACCACCCATTCACTATCCCTGTTTGTCCCCACAGAAATGACCCTTAAAACCCATCACCCAAAATTAAAAAAAATGCCAAAGGCAGTATAAATTTGAAAACCAACCCCTTTCATTACCTTGGGGGAATAAAAAACTTTTTGGAAATCCCCCTGTCCTGGGAACGGGAAAACATTTTGGGACCCTAAAAAAACCATTGGCCCCCAACAGAATTTTTAAAAAAGGAAAGAAATAGGGTTCCTTTTTGGAAAAAACCTTTTTTAGTTGGGGGGAATTTTTTGGACCCATTTGGACCAAAAGTCCCGGGACCGGGAAACCATTGCCCTTTTTAAACCTTTTTTTGCCTTGACCCACCTTTTAAAAATTTTTTGGCCTGGAAAACCCCAAACCAGGAAATTGGCCGGTTTTTTCCCAAACCACCTTTAAAATTTTGAACGGGGACATTTTACTGTCCCTGTCCGGGCCACAGAATGACCATTAAAACCTGCCTGCCCCCCGGGTTTAAAAAAGTGCCAAAAAAAGGAGTTTTTCCCAACCCCCCTTTTTATTTTAAAACTGGTTTTTGGGACTATCCCTGCCCTTGCCACACCCAAGCCCCGGGGCCGGGAGTTACAGTGGGTGGGGGTTTGAAGCCCGGGCTGGGCCCTGTCATCTTTTAAACACCAGGTTAAAATGCCCTGATGACGCAGCAACGAAAACTGTCGTTCTGAAGCAGAGTGCGGAAGGGGAAGTTGAGAACTCCAGCCTTCCTCAGTACACAGTCAAGACCTGTAGCGCTTGCCCCTCCGTATGAGTGCGGACCAATTGAGCTTCATTTGGGAAAAATACTGGTGGTTAACGCCCTGTCCACCCAGGTGCCCTTTTTCTTGGCATTCTTTTTCTCATTTTACTCAACGTGCTGGAGGAAATTGGTCTCGTACTTTGTTCTCTGTCCGTGCTCCATACTCCATGTCCTCTGAATAACCTACATCTGGTCAAGTTTTCCTGTACCCCCCTTTGTACAATTCAGGGGAATTTTTTTACCAGCTATTTTGTACATGCAAGTTTTTTAGTAGTTTAAAATTCTAGAAAACACATTTTAAAATAGAGGGAAAATCCCACCATGTCTTTGTTTCTCTTTTTTTAATTGTAATAAAGGGGTTTTGTCTCAAACAGGGATTGATAGCTATTTTTAAAGATCTTGCAAAAACAAGTCATTTGGCAATATGTGTCCATTAACAGTGTCCTACCTATTCCTGTTTCTGACAGCACCATCACCCTTGAGCCACTCTTGACAATTGTGAAGAACAAATGTCTGTTAGAAACAACATTTTTTTATAATAGGACCTGTAGCATAGCTACATTTAAAAGCAAAATGCCCCAAAAATTCAAAGCATGACCCTTGAGCCCACTTTGGACAATGTGAACAAATGTCTGTTAGAAAAAAACATTTTTTTATAATAAAACCTGTATAGCTGCTTTTTCAAAGCAGCATGACCCAAAAAATTATAAAAATGACTTCTCAGCCACTATTAAAAATTGTGAGGGAGAAATGCTACTTAGAAGCCACATTTCTTTTCCAAAGGACCATAATTATAGCTGTATCTCACAGCAACATGACCTCAAAACCATTGACAATGCGAAAACTTCTTAAGATAAAGTGAGTAAATGGAATACGGTGCTGTCATAAAACCTTTGCTGTCTTTTACAGTCTCCTCCACAGAAAAACCAGCAAAATGAACTTTTTGGGAAAAGAAAAATAAAAATTGCAGTAAGAAATTATCATTTAAAAAAAACATTTTCAAAACACCATTTTCTGTTTGAAGAGGAATGTGAGTAGACCGCAACTAATCGTGACCTCGCAATTGGGCCACAACATCATCAAGATCCATGCCTGATTCATCTTGATGAAAGTCAAACGATCCACATTATTTTGTGGAAAGCCGGATGCGTTTGTCTGTAATGACTCCTCCAGCTGTGCTAAAGGGTCCGCTCAGATATACGCTGGCTGCTGGGCAGGACAACACCTCTATGCGTGACAAGCGAGCTCGGGCCATTCGTCCATTTTGTATACCCAGAAGTCTTTTGGGGTCCGGAACACATACAAAAACATCGGTGTTGAGACGCAGATAGTCGTGCACCATGATCTTAAGCGATCTCTGTGTTTTGGGATGTGTGCCCTGCATTGCATGCGTTGGTGAGTTGGTAAACAAAGATTGCCAGGGGTTTCACCCATTACTTCTGCCACCTTGCCTGCTGCTGTCGCTACGCCTACTTGGCACTCTACTGCTGTCACGTCGCTGATGTTGTTCCACCGTGACATTTGGCAATCTTTGTTACCACCTCACCAACGCATGCAATAGATGTCTCCAGTTGATCAATCAGCAAGGTCTCCATTTCCTGCATTTTACTCTCATTTGGGTGGGGAAGGAAAGTGCTGAGTTTTGTTTTGTACCAGGGATCCAGGAGGGTGGCCACCCAGTAACTTTTTGTTCATTTTGATGGCCTTAATGCGAGGATCATGTTGGAGGAAATGGAGCATCCAAGCACTCATGTGAGAGATGGAGCCTTGATTTCCCAACCTCTGGTCGGGGGGCACTAGCAAACTGATCTTCCTCATCTTCCTCCTCCGCCCAAATTCGCGCCAACCTTTTCCAAGGCAGGGACGTCGGTAACATCGGTGTCTGGGAAATACCTCCTCCTCCCCTCCGCTGCCTCCGGCATAGCTTCAACACAGCCCTGACTTGCCTGAGATAAATGCACCCTGAGAGCTGATGCCCACCTTGCACTAGCTCTGGACCCCGAACCACTGCCTAATGAAGACCGATGAAATTGTGAAACTGTCGAGCCTTGGGGATTTGACGAGAAAAGGCTCCGTGCCCGCATCTGTGTCCCGTCTCCCCTCCGTGCTGGCGGGACCTGTTGTTTCAGAGTGTCCAACGATCGTTCCAGAACACAGATCACCACAATGCTCATGCTGACAAGGCATTGGTCCGCACGACCTTTGGTGGCTTCTTCAAAACTGGCAAGGATGGTGCAGAGCTCTTTCACCTGCCTCCACTCTCTTGGCTCAACACCCCGATCCGCACCGCTGCTTGTCGGGCCATGTGCCCACTTCGTACTGCGTAATGGCTTTGCGCTGCTGCCACAATCGCGGAGCATGTGGAGGGTGGAATTCCGCGTGTTGCCACGTCAACAATAACGGTTGAACGGGGAGGCCGCGCTGACGCTGCAACGCAGCCGGGCGGGACGAAGCAGGGTGCGAACGGCGGAAGTGCGTACTTAGACTTCGAGCCTTCCTCGCAGGCAGTCCAGACCCGGTAGCCCCTTTAGAAATTTCTGGACGCCAAGGTTCATGACATGTGCCAGGCAAGGGATGTGCTCCAGCCTACCAAATCTTAAGGGCGCCAGCAATTTCCCCCCGTTATCGCACACCACCTTGCCTGGCACAAGGTTCTTGGCACCCAGCCAGCGCTCGGTCCTCGTTGCGGAGAGCTGTCCACAGCTCCGACCTGTGTGTGGACGGTCTCCAAGACAGATTAATTTCAACAGGGCCGGTTTCTCTGGGCACGTGATGCCCCCAAAGAGGACCTTGGGGGAAAGACCCCTGCACCATCCCTGCGGTTTTGAAGAGCGTGCGCCGAGCTGAGAGCCACCGCCACCCCCAGGGACATACACCCAGCTCACCCAGTGAGCTGTCACAGAGATATAGCGGCCTTGGCCGTGCTTACTAGTTCATGTGTCGGTGGTCAGATGGACTTTTCCGGCCACAGATGCAGACAACGCGCTTGAAAAATAAGATCACCCGTGTCAGGCCCGGAAAGGGACGGCTTGTCTGGCAAAGAAATGCCTGCTCGGGATCTGGTATTGGACAGGCAAGGGCCATGACGTGGCGGAACCCATCTGTGTCCACCAGACGGAAAGGCAACATTTCCAAGGCCAAAAGCCTGGCAATGCCGACATTCAGGCTTTTGGCTTGGGATGGTTGGGTTAAAGTGTTTCTTCTGCTCCCCCAAACCCTGGGAAAACAGAAAAACTGGCTGCTAGACCGGCCGCTGTACGGCTGCAGGTCTTTAAAAATGGCGGAAGGAGAAGGGTAGGATGGGTCTCTGGTGGTGCTGGTGTAAATCGGGCGGGCGGTGGAGTCTGAAGCGGAGGCTGATCCCTAATCATGACCTGAGAGACATGGCAGCTGAGGAACGCTTGGTGGTGGCGGAGGAGGGGGAGACATAGGTGTGACAGTGGTTGGAGGCCCGGCGTCGGTCTGGCCTTTTTTGGCCAAGTGTTGCCTCCATTTCAACTCATGCATTCGCTGCATGTGACTAGACAGTTGGTGGTGGTTAACCACCTAAGGTTCTTGCCTCTACTTATGCGTTTACGGCAAAGGCGGCATATGACATCGCTGGGTGAATCAGAGGCTTGCTCAAAGTAGGCCCAGGCTTGAGAGGTCCTGGACCTTTTGACGGCGATAAGTGAGGAGCGGGTTTGCGCTGACCGTGGCTGGGGGAATCATATCAGCGGACTTCTGCGACCACCCTCTCCTTTTTGAGGCGGAACCCGTACTGACACTACCCCCATCGTCTTCCTCCTCGTCCAGTGATGAAGCGCTTCGCAAGCAAATTCTGCTGAAAGACCACGTTTGGATCCGCAATGTCGTCATCATCATCATCAACCACAGGTGACTGTCGTGCTGACAATCTGCATCCAGGGGCTGCGGGCTACAAGCAAAAGGACTGCAAAGCGTTGCCGACCGCCCGGATTTTTTGCCGATTTTACCGGCACCTTCTCCTCCTCTGATGCATCATAACTGGGCGTCAGAGCAGAGAAAATCATCCTCTTTGGCCTCTTGATCTTTTAACATGCCTTCTGACCCCAACCGCATTTTGTCATCAAAGAGGTCCCTTTAGAAAATGGATTTATCCACAGTGGTGGGGACAGAGTTGACATTTGGGCTGCTTCATGTTGGACCGGATGCTGGTGATGCTGATGACGACATTTGTCGCCGAGACTGGGAGGACGAGGAGGTAAAGACTGCTGGATGCAGGTTGCATTAACCACTGAAGGACAGATTGGCGACGCTTTTTCGTTTCGGAGATTCACAGGGCCCTAAACCCCGCGATGACAGGCCTGACGGTCCTGCAACTGATGATCTGCTGGCATGCGTGTTGTCGCCAGCACTGGAAGGAGCACCTTCTCTCGTACCTCTACCTCCATGTCCTACCCCCCTCTTTGCTCGCTTACCACCTGAGTTTCGCTCCATGTTCAGAAATATACAAATTTGAAAGTATGGAAGAGTTTTGGAAAGTCCCCTTATTAAAAGACGGCAAATCACAGCTATTCCCCAAATCCCTCAAAATCAAAAACAAAATTTCTGGATTTAAATTTAACTGCAAAGTAATCTATCAATCAACAAAGCTGGCCTGCGCCAAAGGAAAAAACACGTATTGTAATGTATTCGCATAAAAAAAGGTATTTTTTGGCACCTATCCAATTTTACCTGTGGTGACTACAAAATTGCAGTATTCACATTTAAGTGCAAGGTGCCTCAAGAAAAAAGCTGTAGTGCGCCAAAGTCAAAAAAACACGTATCTGAAATTTATTTGGAATTACAAGGTATTTTTTTTGGGACCTATCAACCTGTGTTGACTTTCTGGATTCTAATTTAAGTACAAGGTGGATATATCAAACAAAGGTGGAATGGGCAAAATTGAAAACGAACACCTATCTGAAACGTATACTGATAATAAAAGTGGAGTTTTGCATCTAACAAAGAGACCTTCAGTTACTAGAAAAGATGTGTATCCTATAAGTTCAGGCTGCCCAATATCCAGGAAATATTTCAATAGAAAACTGTTAATAATAAAGCTATTGCAATGTCTACACTAAGTCTTGGGGAACTTTAACCAGATTCTTTTTTAGAGCTTGTCTGTTTCGCCCGCGGGGCCCCCCCTCCGCTCCCCCCCGTGACTTAACAGCAGTAATGCTCCTTTAAAAAATTTTCTACCTAACTATATAAAATCTTCCCATCTCTAATCTAACTAAATTGTAAAGGATCACAGAAAAAAGAGAGGTTTCTCTGTGAAGAAATATAATATTTCGCTGAGCTGTTTGGGCACAAGCAGAGCGCACGTCCTTCTGCTCTGAGACCTGAGAGACACGAGGCTGAAAAAGAAAACGCTGTTTTAATGTAAAACGAGGTCAGTGATTTTTCCAGCCAATCGCAACCAAACACATCCCAGTCATGACGTCGCAAAACACATCTCCACCCTGCTCTATTCTGTAATCTGATTTGCTGGGCCCCCAAAATTACAGGAAGCGCCGAAAAGGCGCGATCTTAATTAGATGATGCACAGATTTTAACCTAAATTATCGCATGATCTAAAAAATCCGATCACCATAAAAACTGTGCCGATTTCAACTTTGTCGATAATAATCGCTCAAAACTATTAACTACCCTTGGGGGACTCAAAATTAATGTGTAAAATAATATTAAAAGTTCAAATCACCCCTCTTTCGCCAGTTTACAAATAAAATAAATAAATAAAAAAGTTACACATAATTGGTATTGCCACGTCTGTGAAAGACTGAATTATTAAAATATGACATCATGTCCCATACCCTGAACACCGTAGAAATATAAAAATTCCAATCATTAAAAATGCATATTTTTGGTCATTTCACATCCCCTATACATTGGAATAAAAATTGATCAGAAAGCTGAATCTATCCCAAAATGGTACCAATGAAAATATACATCAGCCTGCACCATCAATCCGTTATAGGTCATAGAAACTGGAGCTGCAGCACAAATTTAAGAATTACAGAATGTATTTTTTTTAACAGTACTAAAACATAAGGAAAACCCTGCATGTTTGGTATTGCCAGAATCATATCAACCTACAGAACATAGATATCACAGCATTAACCCATTACTGCTGCAGCCAGTTTTGATGCAATTCTAGTAGTGTTTTCTATTTTTATTTATAACAGCGCTCACTGTGTAGTATACATGACATTTTAGTTTTACTCTGTGGGTCGATATGATTACAGAGATACCCAATTTACATATCTTTATATGTTGCAGCACAAGTGTAAAACAATATCTATGCATCACTATTTTCTGATAGTCATAATTTTTTTCATTTTACCATATATGGAGCTTTATACTGTATCGGAGGTGTAAGTTCCGGGGTAGCAAACGTAGCAGCTGCCACGGGGCCCGGTCTCTTAGGCCCGCTCCCCGTGGCAGCTGCTACCATGTCTGCTCCCCGGTAATGCCACTCCTGTGCCCAACGTCAGTGAACATAGCAGTTCACTGCGGCGGGTGCGGAGCTGAGGGGCCCGGCGCATCCCGCCTCTGAACGCCCGGGCCTTCTGGCAGTATGATAGTGAGAAGTATGGTGAGGTATTTGCCCTTTGTATTATCTACATTATCTAACAGCAGGTCCTGGTAAATGTTTGTGGTCAGGAAGGGGGGAGGGGGCTCCATCCAAAAGTTTGCTTTGGGGCCCTGGCTTCTCTAGTTACGCCCTTGTACATGTACATTATATATATATATATATATATATTTTTTTTTTTTTTTTTTTTGCAGAAAGGACTGTAGTTTTCATTGTGGTGTTTGTATGACTTTTTGATCACTTTTTATTCCATTTTATGTGCTGTAGGATAAACAAAAATCATTCATCATTTGGGTTAAATAACATGACAGATTTATAAGTCTTTATGCATGCGGTGATACCAGATATGCGTAATTTTTTATTTTTATTTTTTTTTACTTTTTTTAACTTTCTCACATTTGTTTTATTTATCCCTACAAGGAACTTGAATCTGTGATCTTTAGATCACTGTTATAATGCATAGTACTATATAGAAGTACTGCTATTCATTGTAATTAGCAATCACTATGCCCAGCCAAGCCCTCAGGTAGGCACAGTGATGTCGCCTTTGTTAGGCTTCTGGGTTGCAAGGGAGAGCATCGGCGCCCACGATTGCGCCACGGTGCTGCTGATGCAGACAGAAGAAGCTCCCTCCCTCTGTCTTCCTTTTAGCTGCCATGATCGGGATTGACTGCGGCCGCTAAAGGGCTAATCACCTGCGACAGAGCATTGGGCCAGCTGTAATGTACAGATGGTTCCATGCTCCAATCATGAGGTCCACTTATAGCCCGCACAACGACCTTAAA